>JAOXNJ010080400.1:0-12119 GCA_028566655.1 Metis holothuriae
CACGTCATTTTTGCGAGCAATTTTGCAAAAAAGAGTAATACGCACCTACGTAGGAGTGTGCAGAAAAGAAAGTAGGTAACTATTATATGTATACTTTGGTTGAAACACAGACAGACTGTAGTACGTACATATTAGAAAGTACTGTATCTATGTAGGTACCTATGTAGTGAGATGTAATTCTTTGTTCTTAGTGGCGTGACGCAATTTTGAGCGTCACTAAACGATCCGCATGGAATGGAACTACGTATATACGATTGCTTTTGCGGATTTGTGCACCAAAGTCGTTTGGCTCGATCCGAAATGCTCGGCCATTTAGCTCGTTTTTTTTTAGCTTCTAGACGAAATGCTGACTTTCGCTTTCTGCGCCACTTTCGAGTGCTTTTACTGCCACCAAACGACAATGACGACAATCACAACATTCCTTACATTAGTAGCAATTCCTTCACAACATTACTTGTATAGCACTTTACTAAAGAATGACAGTAAATAAGACAACTACAGTAAATGCTATTTCTCTTTCTTGTCCACTTTGATCACAGGAGGCAAATTGGCCAAGTCCACGCTGAGGTTGTCGTCGTGCCTGCCCTCCATGGCGACGAACTTGAGGCTGGCCACGCTGACGTTCCTGCAGCCGTTGTCGCAGGTGCGGCAGTCGTACGCGTTGACGCAGGCGCAGATGAGGGCCGCCATGGCCATGCGCATGCACTCGGGCACCATCATCGACACCCTCGAGAAGGGAGGCAAGTGAAATCCTTCCATTACTTCACCTACCTATACTGCACTACTTACAATACTTGCAAACAAATTGTAAAAGTGACGAAGTGTGTAAAAACAACAAATCTTTTCCATTTTCCAGTGCACTTAGTAGCAATAGTGCATCCATCTAGCATTCATTCTGGCAGATTTCACTGTGCAAAAATGACCCTTAAACCTTCTTTTTTGAACAATACTTACAATAAATTTTGTTATAATGCACTGGAAATGCATTTCTTCCTGTCGCAATTGCAGTGGCCTATCCCGTGGTGCACTTGGACCGCGATCCGAAGCTGGACCACACTAAGCCACTACAAGCCTCACTTCTGCCCCAGGACGCCCTGGGACCCGATCTCCACCTTCTACAGGGTAAGGCATATAAACAAAAAGTGTAGATGATTGTCTCCTCTACAATTCTTATTTTATTCAAAATTTGGCTTAATTAGTAAAAAATGCGCTTTTTGAAGGTGTCTACGAGGAGCAGAGTCGCGTGGAGCCCTATTTTTGTCATAGCAAACGCAGCGATTTGAGCAACCGCATCTTCATTGTGCTGGGCTTCAAGAGCGTCGACTACAGCCAGCTGAGCCGAAACGTCCTCGAGCACACCTGGAGCGACTGGACCGGCGCCAGGGCCTTCAACAAGGCCATCAAATCCAACTTCGACCTCGCCAAGTCAACCTAATTATACCCTAATTAGTGATAATTATGATAATTAATTGATTATTAATGCTTTTAGAGTGATTTTTTATCGTCGAGTGGCGCCTGCAGAGGGTCTGACTCATGATTTGGCCTTGTTCAAGTACGTGGTTCTGATGGAGTGCTGGAACGTGGGCGAGTCGCGTGTGCGCGAGGCACGCGATTTCGTCCAGAGAATGCGGGCCGAGACAATCGTCAAGGGCTACACTGCGCTCTACAGAGATCTGGGACTGGAAGAGGAGAATTTTGGCCTCGACGACAATGACCAAAGCGATGCGAGACACGTGAGTCGCAAACGCTGCTACGTCATTCCGCCGCCAACTCTGGATCCAAGCTGCTATCCCAATCCGTGATTCAAATGCGCCTTTCTCCTAGATTCCCATCAATGATATTATTCCACTTACCATTCGGATCCATGTAGCCATGAAGTTGTATTAGAATTTGTGTGTAGCCCTCTAGAACTGCTTGATCTTGGCCAAAAAATTGAAGATAATGCAGCTCACTCACTATCACTCGACCTTAGGCATGCCATAAAATTGGTTGATGACTGTAATAAACGACGAGATTACGTGCGACCTCGAAGTTTTCGTGCCACCTCGAAGTCTATTCGACTAATGAATGCGCATTCTCCTTTAATTCTATGCGAAGTTGCACAAATTAGCAAGTGTTTTGAAGATACGAGCACAAATGTATGGGAAGTACGAAGCAGACACAAATTGGAAAGGTAAATTGAGAGGATCGGAGAGAGTTGATTTACTTTTCTTACGTTTAGTCTCATTCATCTCGCTGCTTGGCAAATGCGAGGTCGAAGTTGTACTCCTGATCGCAGCCTAGGTAGGAGTCGGACATGAAGTAGAGCGTGAAGTTGTTTCTGCCCTCTTTCTGAGCCACGAAATCGAGCTTGAACTTGGCCTTCTGCTGCAACGTGAGTCTCTTGATGGATAACAGAGTGTTGCTCTTGGTCTCTCCAATGACGACCCACCAACCCTCTTCCTTCTTGGTGGGGAAGAAGGGAGCCACGATGGGTCCGACTGACTCGTCCTCCCTCTCCAACTCCACTTCGACCTCCACCATGTCGCCCGAGGCCAAGTCGTCCTTGTTGATCACGCTGTAATTGAGCTCGATGTTCGGGTAACGGTTGCAGAATCTTGCGACGTCGCTCATCTTGGCTCTCTCCATGCCTTGAAGCAACTCGTTCCGATCCTCGTCCTCCAACTCCATGAGGTCGAAGATCGACTCCACGCCCTTCTTGTTACAACGATCCAAAATTTCGGGCCCAAAGTGGGGAATTTGCTTCAAGTAGCTCTCCTTGTTCCACATCGCCTGAGTGGTCATTTGAGACAACTCCATTGCAGCCAGTGCTGGTGTCAGCCATCCATTAGAGCTGAGGACATCTACGCAGGCCTGGATCAATCTCACACTCTTGGTAACGACCATTTCTGCGTCCTGGGTAAGTTCTGTTGAAAGTTGGATGCGAGACAAATGGGCTTGGAGTAAAAGATGCGCCTTGGTGTGAGGATCATTGAACTTGAGCTCCTTCGATTGACTGCTTCCAGTCTTCGAACTCGTAAGCTTGTTGGAGAGCGAACGCAATAATGTCTCTTCGTTGTACCTTATCTGAAGCTCCTCGAATTCTGCTGCGGCTGCAATGATCTCTAGCAGCCCCTTGATCTTCGTTCGCTGATTCAAGGACATGCTGAACAATTCAATAGTAGTGTAATTGATGTAGTAATACGCTGCAATCATGCCCAGATTGAGGGGCGACAGATCTCTCTCGTCCTCAATCGCAATGCACTTGGAGCTCTCCAGCTCGTTGAGTGTGTTGTCAGCCAGCTCTGAGCAGAAATCCGACACGTGAGAGAACGACACCCCCTGCATTCCATAGTAATTGGGATTGAGTTGGAGTCTTCTGAACAAAAATGTCCAAGATAAGTAATCAACGGCATCCTGCATGTTCTCAATGGTCTTGGTGACAATTTCGGCGTTGAAGTGGTCGTGCAGACAATGATCCAAGTGGCTCTCGACTGGAAGAGGCTCGTAGAGGAACTTCTTGAACATGTTCTTCTTAGACGACTGACACAAGAGCACACATTTTGACTCCGTGTCCTGATTAGTTCTGCCGGCAAAGCCAATCATCTTCATAACGTCTGTTATGGAGTAATCGAGATAGCTATGTTGCTTGCCACTGTAGAACTGCGTGTCCATAATGACAACCATGTGAGCATTTACTCCCAGGCCCCAGACCAAGGCCCTCGAGACGACAAGGACTTCGATAGCGCCAGAATCGAATAGCGACTCAACAATGCTTCTGTCACTCTTAGAGCTTCCTTCATGCAAAAAGCCTACCCCTTGTTGCAGTGCTCGCCGTAATGCCTTTTCTTCTATGCGGTCCAGGAACGCCTCGATGTCACTCAAGGATGCGTGCAGAAAACGTGCTCCTTTTTCCTCTTTTTGTCCTTCCGACTGATTCAGGCCGTCATAGAGGTCCTCTTTGTCAGCTTCAGCAAATGCGACCAGGTTCACTGCAGTGCTTCTTGCCAATCTTCTAGAGGGGACAAAGACAATACTTGGTCTCCGTCGTCCGTGTTTTGTAATGGCATTGTACACGGGTCTGGCCATTGCCAAAATCCTAGACGCGTTGTGGCTGATGTTGATGCCTTGAATAAAGAGTTGTAGTGGAATGGGCCTTACATTGGGGTGGAAGTTAAACGTGGCATTCGGACTGCAGCCAAGCCAGTTGGCAATGTCCTTAGCATTAGCGATTGATGAGCCAAGGGCGATGATTCTCAGTGGCTTCTCCATTTGATGAAAGATGTACCTCATCCTGGAGCAAACGACCTCCATCACTGGGCCAATAGTGCCTCCTACCAAGTGGATGTCTGTGGCAATGAACAACTGAATGTTTTGCACGTTCTTCCTCTGCTTCCATCGTCTCGAGAGCACGTCCCACTTCTCAGGTGTACACAACACTATGTTGCCTTTAGCCAATAACTTAAGATCTGCCGACGTTTCTCCTGTCAGCAAAACGACGTTTAGTTCGGAACTGAACTTCTTGTGCCACTTGGCGTACACTTCCTCTGCCAGCATTTGGTACGGTAGCATCGTGACGCATCTCACAAAGCTGTCTTGGCTCGAGTTGGCAATGAGCCGCAGAATGGCCAGCTCGGCGCAGATGATCTTGGATGAGTTGTGGGGAGCGCAAATCAATACGCTCTCATCAGAGTTGTAGAGCATGTTAAATGTCTGCGTCAAGATTGGATTGAACTGACTCATTGCATCGTTGTAAAATCTTTCAAACTTATCATTTCTCAAAGCAGAGACTGGAAGCGGCTGCAGATCCAGTAGCTCTGTCGGCGCCAAATTCTTCTCCGGTAGAATCAAGTGTCTAAAGGACACAGGCAGCACAGTTTCAGACCCAATCCACTTATCAGAGACTGCTCGAATGAAGTACTGAGGTGGCAGAGGCTCAAAGATAGGGACAAACATTTTGAGGTTTAATTCTTCCTGATAGAAATTTTGCTTAAGCAAGAAGAACTCGTGATGAAGAATAACTTCCGAATCGACATCTTCAACAAACAACCAGAAACCTTGACTTTTCCCATGCACCTTCTCATCCCAGTCAAAGTCGGCTGTAATCACTACTTCGACACTCAGTGTTGTTCTGGTCATAGGTTGGATGTGAGTGACAAGTTCCAATTTGGGGAACTGATGAACGTACTTGTGAATGGCCTTCCCTAATTTGGGCATTCTAATGAGTTCTCCGATCTCTGCTGCACTTAAGTCACTGAACCTCTCAAAAGGGAAGTTTTTCTTCTCAATCTTCCTGATGACGTCCAAAGGAATCTTCTTGAATTGTCTAAGGGGCGACATTGACTGCCACATCCTGTTGTCGATCATTTTACAGAGACTGTGAGTCTTCTCTGCTAACTGAGCCCAGCCACGTGACACGACAATCTCAAACAGAGCTCTCATTAATCTGCTAGCTGATTGAGTGACGAAAACCATGTCCGCCATCAACGCAAAACCCTCAAAGTTTAAGTGAGATATGTAAGCCTGCAGGAGAATGTTCACTTTAGCACTTGGCTCCTCGATGCTCTCCTTAATCGGAATTGGCACTCGTTCAACCAGCTTTTGCAACTCCAGCTTCTCCTCCTCTCTCACCCCAAGGTGCTTGAACTCTCCAGAGAGTGAAAAGATGCGCAACAACTCAATAATGCTCAAGCTCGGTTTCAATAATTGATTGTAGGTTAGCAGCGTATCAGAGGTGCAGTAATAGTAACTCGCAATACGCCCGAGTTCAGTTGATTGAATGACGCCACTCCTTCTGTCGTACTTGGCTAGCCCACTCTTCTCAAGCTTCAAAGCTGCACTGTGAATGAGATTGCTCCTGTGTGACTCCAGCAAAGGGTCGTCATCAACAGCTTCCCTTGGCACTCCGTACAAAGAGGGATTTCTCATCATCCTTATGTAAAGATAAGTGGAAGCCAACCAAATGACTGCATCGCTCAAGTTTTGAATGGAGCCCAGAACCACTTCGGCGTTCAGCATGTCAGCTAGCTTGCCCACCATCTGAGACTCAATGGGTAATTGCTGATTGAGGAGAGACAAGTAGTACTGTAGCTCAGAGTGGTTGGTGATGAGGATGCCTTCACCTTTGGTGTCATACTGAGGCCTGCCTGCTCTGCCCAACATCTGTAGCACGTCCAAGGCTCCCAGTTCTACCCACTGTCCTTTGTCGGGGTTGTAGATTTGGGTTCCTTTGATGATGACCGTGTGCGCTGGAAGATTGACACCCCAAGCCAATGTCGAAGTAGACACCAACACTTGAATGTGTCTGTCAGCAAAAAGATCTTCGACCAGAGTCCTATCTACTCGATTCATGCCGGCGTGATGTATAGCGAAGCCATAGGGTAAGAGGTCTCTCAGCTCAGTGTTCTTCACTTGCTCAGCCTCTGATCTGAGAACTTCCATGGAAGCACTCCCATCTTTGAGGAAGAGGCCAAGAGTGTCTCTTTCCAAGCAAAGATCTTTTAAAGTTCTTGCAGTCTTGCCAGTTTCCTTTCTGCTATGTACAAAGACAAGCACTTGAGATTTGCCGGCCTTGTTGATGATCTTCTTGTAAACGATCTCATTCATGAGCTGGAAGCGCTTGACTGCCTTCTTCTCAGTAACTCCAATGAATTGTTGCTCAAGAGGCACTGGTCGGTAACTGTTGTCGAAGTGGAACAAGCCAGCTTGCTCGTTCACCAAGAGGAATCTGGCCACATCCTTGTAATTAGGCAGAGTAGCAGAGAGACCGACCAACCTCGTGTCAGCGTCCTTCTGACGAAGCGTTCTTGCCACCAAGGCCTCCAGTACCGGGCCGCGATCATCATGAAGCAAGTGAATCTCATCGAAGATAATGAGCTTTACCTTTTGAGTGAAGGCTCGTTCTGCACCCTTTCGAGTGATGATGTCCCACTTTTCAGGAGTGCAAACAATGATTTGCGTGTTTTCGATTTGCTCCTTTGACATTTGACTGTCGCCGGTCAATTCCCCTACTTTGATGTTGTACGAGCTAAGTCTCTTTGAGAAAGATCCCACCATTTCTTGCACAAGCGACTTCATTGGAGCGATGTAAATGATTTTGAACTCATCTGCCTTAATTATTCCAGTTTCCTCCTCTACGTGCAGACCGATTTCCCGCAAAATGGCCAACAAAGCAACATTGGTCTTACCTGCTCCAGTTGGAGCGCAGAGGAGCAGGTTGTCGTTCTTTTTTAAGCAGTAGTTGCACAACTTGCTCTGAATTCTATTCAAGCTTTTAAAGCCTTCAAAAGCCGGCTGAACGTAGGAGGGCAAAGACTCAATGCTCACATTCTTTTCTCCTTCCTCAAAAGGTTTCGGCTTCAGAGCCGGTACGTGTACCTCTTCGTATCCCTTTTCCTGTTTTCTGAAGGAGCCTTCGGGCAATTGGCAACGTTTGTTGGACATTAGATGAGAGCCTGAAGTGAACGCCAGGTCTTCCAAAGACAGTACTTCCAGCTTTTTCATGGTTGCATCTCCATCCTCTTCGTCATCTTCGTCTCTGTTGCCTTTGTTGTGTTTCTTCTGTTCTTCAGAGGCCATCAACGTCTTCTCTGCGCTCGACATGTCGGCCGTACCCTCAATCAACTCCAATATAGCCGAAAGAGTGTTGCTCTTTTTCATTTCCGCCTTCAAATTCTCTCTTTCCTCGTCGGTTTCACACATTTTGAGGAGTGTTGCGTAAGCAATGGTCTCTCTGTTCGCCACGAGAACTTTGATGAGAGGGAAGCACTTTTGCTCGAGTTTCTGCACCAGTTTGTTCTCACAATCGCGCTTGCTGTGGGCCAAGTGAAGAATCTCGAGCACTTCCCTAGCAAGCCTCTTGGACTCGTCGGCGTCGTCAATGTACTGCTTGAGCTGACGTTGAAGCCAGTGAGCATCAATCTGGGTCGGATGCAGTACACTCTTGCTACTGTTCTGCATTGCACTGGCCATTTTGGCTCCGTCCACAGCATCACTGGCATTCTTGATGCGTTGGAGTCCTCGTTCACCTCTCTCATCCTTTAGACCTTCGTCCGCAACATCATCGTCGTCTCCTCCAGAACCCTCATCGTCATCGTCGTCGTCGTCGTCGTCGTTGTCTTCATTCTCGTCTTCATCAGAGTCGTGAAATTGCACATTGATGCCGTAGGTCTCGTCGGGGGCATCGCTCTCCATTCTATCCCTTTCCTCGTTCTCCTCGTCGTTGGGCTGAAAGTCGGTGATCTTCTTGCCCAAGTTGACCAGCAGAGCAAATCTTTCCTCGGCCAACGCCGTGCCCAAGAGAGCCTCGGTGTCCTTCTTGCGCTGATGGTCGTTCAGCCTCTGGTCCTTGAGCGTGATCAACACTTCGTCGACTGCGCCCTGCAGAATGTCTCTGGGCTGATCGCCGAGTGCATCCGATATAAAGGATAGCAGCACCTCGTAGGTCTCCTTGGTGGAGCCCGTCTTGGGCCTGTACAACCTCGAGTCCCCCTCGAATCCCTTGCTGGCCTTGGACCCCTTCTTGGCCAACTTGGTCTCCCTCTCCTTCTTGTCGGGCTTGCTCCTGATGGCGCGGTCGCCCATGCGCTTGTCGCGAATCTTGCCCGCCAGAGAGAGCACCTCGCCCGTCGCCTCATCTCGCGCACGTCGGTCGATCAGACGTAAGTCCGCCTGCAACACCAGGTTCGAGTTGGCCTTGTACTCGTACTGCAACGAGCGAGCGATCTCGCCCGCCATACTGGCTGCTCACACCTGATAAACGTTCAAAAGACAAACGCTAAATTAAACACAAAGTAAACAGAAATCGCCCTTGTTCACGTTGTAAACGTGCATCACCTTCTTCTCCTTCCCCAAGTGTTTAACGAAGTCCTGAACAAGTCCTTTTTGTCTCAGAGCTAGTTCAGTAAAGACGACGGCGGCTTTGGCGAGTCGGAAACGTTTTCTTCGCTTTTGTTGTGGTTTCCGCGTCAGCTGACGCCGGCGCTCGGTGTTGCCAGCAGAATTGGCTAAAAAAGCGCCCAAACCACGCTCAGGGCTTGCTGGTCACTTCGGGCGCCAGAATGAAAAGTTTTGAGGGTCTGAGTGTCTCTATTTACGCTAATTGTGAGGTGTCATTGTTCACTATCTGATTTTCTAAGGCAATTTCGAGGGCATGAAGCTAAATCTTTGCTTAATTTTTGTATAGTTCTAACAGTAAATATTGTCCTTTAGTCCAACGTAGGTACTTGGGGCATTGCGGTTCAAAAGTGTAACGATCTTTGCAATTCGTACTTTTCTACTTTTTCTGTATTATGAGTAAAGAAGGAACTGTAATCTCTACTTTCCTTCGTCTCTTGTCCAGACTAAATCCTTCTCTGTCACTGCATAATAAGGTGACCACTCCGACTTGTTGAGATAAGCTCCTTGCAAATTTTCTTATTATTTTAAGCATACTAAGAAGTTTGTTTATTGCTAAAAAGGCTTTAGAGCAAAGTCATTGTAGTGACAAGCATGGCATCAAGTGCAAACATTGGCTTTTTTTGGTCCTTAGTCATCACAGGAATCGCAGTTATGTTTGGTTTAGCAATAACTAAACTATGTAGTGTAGAATGATACAAGTAATGGAAGTAAATCCAATTATTAGGAGGTGCATTAACAATATCTTTTGCGAAATTGGCTCAACCCCTTACATTGTAAATGTACAATGTGGTAAGAACAATGGTTAGCTATAAAACCAGTTGAAATTTGCACTTTTTATGTAGTGCATATATAAGTTATGTTAAGAGGGGCGTTTTGCCAAGTTCAAGTTCAGCAGGGCCTCCAAGGCTGGTATATAAGTATTTGCAAAGTGCATCGGGTGTAAGGAGACAAAGCCAGCCAATCACGAGACCCACGTGCACTACACACAACCAACAATGTATGTGTATACGAAATGTGTGTCTGCCTGGGCTGCCTGAATTCAGGCCGATTCAGGCCGATTCAGGCAGTAAGTAGGCCTTACTCACCCACTGACTTAGATTAGTGGCAGCTGCACAACAGTGTTGGTCGTTTGTTGCCCCAGTCGCGAGGAAAGCTCGATCACTTTCGCTCGTCCCCAGAGAAAGTCGTCCACACTCTACATTTTGATGACACACAGAGAGCCCGACGAAAGTGAGAGCCAGGAAGCCCCCACAGCCTCAAAATAAGTCTGATAAAACTCCATTCCCATGTCAAAGGGTCCCAGGAATCGTCCTTATTAGTCTCAAATTCGCCAAAACATCCAAAAAGTGTCTCAATTTCGAGGGTCAACGAGAATGTGAGTGGGTTTAATGGAACAAAGCATGAGGTCGCCTGATGACGACGAGGGGCAGCAGCAGCCAGTGCTGGTGCTCGTCCAGACCAGGACGTGGAATCACGACGAAACAATGGATCAGGGTGAGTCCATCAAAGCTCAAAAATGATTTTGGTTTAAACGTTTAAAGCTTTGTTTGATCTAATTGTCCACTTTTCCCTTATTCTTTATTATTGATTGGTTGATTGGATCTAGAGAATAAGGGAGATGGAGTGATTAGGGTTGATTGCTTTGGCCACACACACAGAGAGAGAGAGCATGCTTAAATTGATTGTTATTGGCTTATTTATCTCACTTTTTGCTGATTTGCTAACTTATGCATCATCTTCATGGATGACTTGTCAACTGGGCTCAATCAAACAATGGGTTTTTATGGAACTTCCTGCTTATTATTGTCTTCTCAAGCTTATTCATTGCCATTTTGCTCAAAAAGCATTATACTATGTATGGAGACTAAGTAATACTACGTTATAATCAAATGTGCATTGACCAAGCCTTGGCTCGATGGGAAGAATGATTTGGAAGACACATTTGGCAATCAATCGAATGAAGCCAAAACCCTTGATCGATCGTTCAGGCCAATCAGAAAGTGGGATTTCAAACCAATCCCAGTCGATTGCTCAAGTCCAAAAATCACCATATCTTAGAAGGCAATCTTAGAAGGAAAATTTATGTTTTTTATTGCGAGGAAAAAGTGGTTTTTTTTCTCTTTTTTGTCCATTTTTAGAAGATTGAACAAAATTTACTCTAGTAAGTTTATGCACTCTTACATCCTTTATTTCATCTTATAATGAGACAAAAATTTCTTGCATTGATCACTTTGATTGACCACTTGATAAAAGTGATGTATCATCATTTATTGCTCCACTTCACTTCTTATTGCCAACTGATCTCTCAAGATGCAAGAAAATACTGCACTCTCATTATACAGTTGAGATAGACATATTACATTGAATATCCACTATAATAGTACCTACTACATCAGTACAGAATTGTGCTGTATGTACTTTGTGTAGTGTGAGGTTGGAGCTATCTAGCCCCTTGGAATGCCAACTTTCACCACTGGCAGCTGCTGAACAAAGAAGGCAGCAGCTGCATGCTCAGCCAAGTGAATAAATAAATGTCCTGCTACAGTTAGCCCTTGGCAACAGCCAAAACACATGTGTCCAAGATTTGGGGGGGCTTTAAAGAACTGGGTCACACCACTCCCCCACTCTCACTTTTACCCTCCTTCCCTAATTCTCTACATTATCTTCTCTTTCTATTTCTATATTGTACTTTGTTCCTTACATATACTCTAGTAGTGCACTTCTAGGTACTGTAGTTTGCTCTGAGAAGGAGGAATGGGTGCTTTGATGGTTGTTTGGGTCCAAATTTGAGCTCTTACCTATTTGCTAATGATCGTTTTTGAAGGTTTTAGATGATTTAACTTTAAATAATTTGTGCCAAAATGGACTTAAAATCTATTTCTCGTTTAATGATTGTAGCAGCGACTTCGTCGCAAGTGTCGGAGTCGCCCTCCTCCACGAGCGTCTCCTCCAGGGAGATTGTCGATCAACTGCAATGGGCGTCTGCAATGAGGAGGACCTCAGACCCTGAGGCGAAGGATTGCGGTGAATTTCGTATAAATAAAAAATGTTCCTTGTAACGTAATTCAAAATTCATATTTAGCAACTTTTTGTCTGACATTATTTTGAGTAGGAGAAGAGGAGAGCGATGCAATGAACGCGGCTATGCCCTGGTCCCACGAGTCCACGTCGGACGAGTTGGGCGTGATGCACACCGACGACGACGAGGACGACGAGCTCGAGGAGGAGGCCGACCTCAACGG
>JAOXNJ010080511.1:0-12118 GCA_028566655.1 Metis holothuriae
TTGACTACGTGGATGAACAAAGTCGGTGCTTTGACAAGAAAGTAGAAGAGTGAGTGATCTGAACTACGACTACCTCAGAAAGTTCCCTTTCTTGCTCTGTACCCAGCGAGGAAAGTCAAGTTCAGAAAGTTTTTTCCTTGCTTTTCTCTTTCTTTGTGCGAAGCGAACTCTATGTTTTGACTCAACTGGTGATAAGAGCAAATCTTCTCATGATCTCTGCGACGTCTGGCTCGAGCTTCTATTACAGCCTTTGTCAAGATTTGAACTACAGTTGCCAAAGTCTGACACTATGTGTGCAGTTTTGAGTTCTAATTCTTCATTTCTTCAAGTCGAGAGGAGTCAAAGTCAAGTCTTCGAATCACCAAGCAGTCAGTTTCTGACTCCGTCCAGAAGAAGTGTTTCGATTCAAGTGTTGGTATTTGGTACTACTACTACTTGCGACCAGAGACACTGCGTTTCTCCTTTCGTTCAGTTCAAAATCTCTTTTTTCTCATCTCTTTAATCTAAAAAACAACTAGAAGTAAGCAAGAAGTCTGATTTGTCTTTGCCAAAAGTATCTTTACTACGTCTATTGATTAAATTGGTGATGGAAAGAAGACAGTGACGCACGTACCTCAAAAGCTGTGCAATCAATCGGTGTAATGTAATAAAAACCCAAAAATGTAGTACGAATTGTTTGTCTCTTAACTTCTTTTAATAGGACGAATTGGAAGCTACAGTATTTATCATATGGACTTGTAATTACAAGTAATGTATGTAATATTGACTTGTTTAATTAAATAGGTCTGACCATGTTGTAGATGTTCTCCCAGTAGTCGAGGGTGATGAGCTGGAAGGTGGTGAGCATGGACCACAACAAGTTGTCGAAGCTGGTGTAGCCGTAGTTGGGGTTGCCCCCCACATTGGGCAAGCACAAGTAGCCGTCGGGGCAGCTCCTGGCCCCGCTGGCGTTGCCGCACAACTCCACGTCGCCCTTCTCGTTGTAGTACCAGTGATTACTGTCCAATATCCAACTAACAAAGATGGTTTAATTAAGATCAAAAATGTAAAATAATTGTCATAGTATTTAGAAGTAAAATGACATTTATTTACTCCGTCCAGTTGTCATTGAGCTCGAAGTCGACTTTTTCCACGCACTTGTTTCTCAATTGACCCATATAAACCTATTCATAACAAGTTAAAAAGCATAAAACAATTTGTTTTTAATGATTTTTGAGATTTCAAAGTAATAAATTAGGTTTTTTAATAATGTTTAATACTTGTAGTGCGAAGAGGGCGAAGACCATGAGACAAAAGATGGTGAGCGTCATCACCTCGGCCAGCTGCTTCACGGCGTTCAACAAAGCGTTGATGATTGTACGTAAACCTTGAATAAATGAAGTATAAAAAGTTCATGTGTAAGTGTGAAGAAAGCATTATGGATCCGATAGTCCTTTGCAAATCCCCAATATTTTGCTATATTTTGCTCCTTTATGGCCAGGCACAATCTCACTGTACCACGTCATAAATGTAAGTAAAGCAATATGGCCTCAGTAAAAGCATATGAGGGAAATGGATGCAAGCAAAAACACCAGCTGCTCCCCATATAGTACTTAATAGGAGTAGCTAGAATTCCTTCTGGACCCAAGGGATGAAGAAGAGCTTCTTTACATCTACTGTAACACTTTAATACATAGTAGTGGATATTATTATTGCTGTGGAAAGGGCCTCTTCGTGGCTCTTTACGAGCTGCACGCACTCCCCATGGGAAGTGAGGCATGTACTCGTACCTTGAGGTGATCCTCCTCATACAGTCTTAGTATGTACCCTCAAAAACCAGCATAACACTTGATAACACTACTTACTTTCTTTTACTTTTCTATTAGGCCCTAAACAATGTTATAAAGGAGCTGTATTAGTTTCACAGAGAATATAAGAAGATATAGTAAATGTTTGTATGTATAAAGTGGTTCTTTTAAGGCACATTGTGTCTCCTCCTTGTCTCCTGATGGATGGATTGGGATGCCTCCAGCCAGTCAGCAGTCGATAAGACCCTCCCTCTGACTGACCACAAAGAAGAAGATGTCCCAACCACACCTTTTATGCCAGGACATTCTTTGAATAAGGCATGGTGGTGGCAAAAGAAGACAGTCACATGCTTGGAAGATGGCTTGCTCCAATTCTATAAAATAAAACTTCTTTGGGACTTTCCCTTGGGACTTGAACCAAAGAACACATAACATTTGACCTTGACCAACAGTACATGCTTAGTACATAATAAGAATTGATCACGATCAAGTAGCTAGGGTGGAAGTGAGTATACTGGCTAGACCCAAGGGAAATCGAGGCTATGGGACAAAACGAGACTGCACTGCATCCAAAACAAGAATAATGCAAGTATGTACAATTTAGGGTGGGCCCTTTTTCAAAATTTTTTGTTACACTCTCTATGGAATGCCTCAAGAGGTGCATAATATCTAACTGAAATCCATTTTGCCATAGGACAAAGGGTTTAGTCCCTACAGCTCCTCCAAGGTGGAGGAGAACATGGTGTGCTTCTGCGACCACATGCACAATTTTAAATGAGCCAAAAATAAAATTTTATTGGTAAATATGTACATTTTGAACAAAAAAGTACTAAATAAAAATTCAGATTTATTAGTGAAAATTCCAGTGTCTATTATTAATACATTTTGGTGCTACTGTAGTGGAAAAATGGAAAATATTAAGTCAAAATAATTACTAATAAGTCTATTTTTTTATAAAGTACTCTTTTGCTTTAAAGGGCCATATTTATTAATAAAATTTTTGTTTTGAGTGAATTCAACCATTGCATCAGTTCAAAGAGCTAGAGGTGCCACTACAGTACATATACAGGGGTTATAGAAGTTCACACAGTTTTCATTAATAAAGTAAATTTTTATTTAGTATTTTTTGGTGTCAGCACCTATATTTTGTAATAAAATTTTAATTTTGGCTTTGTAAGGTTAGTGCATGTAGTCGCAGAAGTAGAGGATGTCCCCCTCCAGCTTGGCGTAGCTGTAGGGCCTAGATTATAAGACCTATGGAAAAAAGGACAACAGTTCCAGAATCTGCACATAATGGGCTATCCAATGGTGGGTGTAATAATTTCTGCTTCCAATTTTTGTTACAAAAGGGCCCACCCTAATGTACATCCTTAGTTATATTGCGCCAAACAATGCTAAGATGAGAATGGGCCTGGGGGATCAATTGTGCACGGTTAATTGAGCACCTCCTATTACCCATCAAGTCATTTAGACAAGACCTACATATAAAAGGATATATAATATATCTTTCTTGCGCCCGGAACAAGGCGGGCAACCTCGTGAGCGTGGCGACGCCACGCCGGCCGTCCTGGCCATCACGGTGTTGGTGGCGTTGCCCTCCAAGCTGAACTTCTGGCCGTTCGTCAGTCTGGCCTCCTCCTCGTCGTCGCGCGGGCTGGTCTGGTGGTCGGGGCTGGACGGCGTGGAGAAGCGGCTGACGTGGGGCGTCTTGCTCCTGTTGGGCGGCGGCTTCGCCCTGTCCATGGTGACGGAGGTGGCGTCACGGCCACGGCCAACGTGATCGTGCCCATCATCGTGGAGATCTCCAAGAAGATTTGCTTGAACCCCATCTACTTGGGGCTCTCCTCCACCCTCTCCTCCTCCTTCGCCTTTATGCTGCCCGTGGCCACGGCCCCCAACGCCCTGGTGTCGACGGCCTCCGGCATCGCCACCGTGGACATGGTCAAGATCGGCTTTGTGCTCAACGTCCTCACCGTGCTGAACACCGTGCTCCTGATGAACACCTTCGGCAGGATCATCTTCACCATCGACGAAATGCCCGAGTGGACGGGAATGGCCCAAATTTGCAATGCCAACTCCTCCACATTCTGAAGTGCTTATTATATGTAAATACCTATAATTATGGTAATTAACCTACTCTGACTAACTGTAAATATGCCATAAGTATTTACTGTGCTTCTTATTTAGTGCCTTCTCTAATTAGGATCAATGTACTAAATTTACCTTCTGAAAGCAATGTAATATTACTATGGTGCCACTACTTATGTACTTCCACACTTCAATTTTGCTAATAGGTATACTGTGCTATACATATGTATAAGTAATCGCTTAATTTTTGTATAGTTTGGTGCAATTTTCGATTTTTTTTTGCTTTTTTTCCTCAAAATTCCACATCTTTGTCGATCCCCAAGTGGATTTAATCACTTTCCTAAAGGTGAAGGAACATTACTTGATTTGGTAAATAAAGTACCCGGTGAAATTTTCATAAATGTTTCAACATTTTAGTGTATATATTTTTAAGCACTTTAATAGTTTAATGACTAATGATGGAACTTACTAGCTGTTAGTAATGAGGTTGCAATCACTTCTTTGATTGGTTAGTTGATTGATTGATTGATTAATCAATTACTAGAAGTATTTTGACACCGGGTAATGTTATGTTTTTTTTTTCTAGTTTTGTATCAGCTCTGTTTGTAGAAGGTTGCGGTGAGGGTGGATCCCGTCTCCACGTGCTTCGTGCTCATCACCATGCGCTTCGACCCCTCCGACCTCGTCCTGATTCATCAATCACTTAATTAATCTATAAGTCAAAATTTTCAATAATTAAATTGAGTTGCCTGGTCAAGATGGCGACGGTGTTGTTGGTTTCGTCGTAAAGATAAGTAATGAGACTTTGTGAATCGATCTCTGTTATTCCCCTCAGATTGCCCAGGGCCTCGTTCAATCTGATGTTTTGGCTGACGGTCGAATTGTCGCCAATCAACGTGTACGAGTAAACCTCTGCATAGGGTCCGCCTAAAAACATCATTAATTGAGTAATTAAATATTTAATAAAAGTCATAAAAACTGAACAAATGAGCATTTTTGTTTTAGTGAACTTAATCAATTAGATTATTGGATTTGTACTGAATCCATAGATTTTGAAGTTGTTCCCGCTCTGCACAATTGTCTGCTCGTCCTCCCAATTGGTCATGGCCATGTACATGCGTCTGAAGAAGCCCGTGCCTAAATTAGAAAATTAAAATCACAAAAAAAGAATATTTTTTACACATTTTTTCCTCAATTTTTGCAATTTTTGTTTACCAATGTTGTATAGAAAGTCGCGCAGTCCTTTCCGTTCGTACTGACTCTCTCTCCACCTTCCGCCCAGATCGATTGCGTGGACGCTGACGGAGCAGATGAGCGCGAGGCAGATCAGCTTGGACGAGTTCATCTTCAGAAGCTTCTGGAAGCACTAAAATCCCATGTCACCTGGAACCAACCTGGTGGGTCTGCGACCTTTATACATAATACAAGTCCTGCAACTTTCACAAAAAGCATCCATGACCAAAAACATTTTATCTACAGTAACTATAGGTACATGTACATAGTTTATACTTTATACCTATACGTACGTATATAATGCACGTATGAAATCTAGAATTGGGTAAGAAGTACTCTAAGTACTAAATGCTTTAGATGTAAGTTACAGGTCAATGCCAAATAATTCGTGGTCCTTATACGTAATACCAATATTTACACACATATGTAAGTATTTTCATATTTACCTATACTTTTGTACTTTGGCTGTACTTAAGTGTACTGGTAGGTACAAGGTTATATCAATTTTATGCTATACAATTCAAAATGATAATTTGATTACGTTCTTAAAAGTATGAAATAAACAGTTTTTGTTCAGCGTTTCTAGCCGTAAAATAAGACTACTGTACTATCGATCTTGTTTTATCAATAAAATTTTGGTTTAAAATGTAGTGCTTGAAAGCAATTTGACTACCCAATTGTTTTTTCTTCTTTTCCCAACAACAAACATTCATTTTGAAATGGGCATCCATATTTGGAAATTAAAAAAAAAAGCTAGAAAAATCCTCAAAACAAAATCCCCAAAATAAACAAAAATAAACATTGCAACAATATCATAACAAAAATCTAGTGAGTAAGCACGATTACACAGAGGCAAAAGTCGTTACGATAACGACTTTCCATGCAATAAATAAAGATGAAAGAACATAGTTGAAGTGGTACATTGAAAAGCATTTAAAGACTTAACAGAGGAGCTTAAGGGCTAAAGCAACAATTTTTGTTTGCTTTTTGCCCCTGTAGAGAACAATTGCAATAAACAGTTTTAGTAATCGTTTCGGTTTTGGACTGGGATATTGGCCAAGTTACGACGCTTGCCAAGGCGAGGGTGTCTCCCCTCATCATCGAGGGTGAGCTTGCCAGCAGTAAAGTCCGACTTTCTCCACTGATGAACGATGCCAAAGATGCAACTTGGTGGTGACTTTTGGGGCCGGAAGGAGGTCAGACTGTCACATTATCACTCTTACTACACATTCTATTTTATAAACTTATACACAAAATGTACACAAACTTAAATAATAGATGGGGCTAGGAGTTGCATTCCAGTCCTGCAGTGGTCAGTCCATTCGCCCCCTGCGTCCCGTTCACTCAGGTTCTCTTGTTGCAGCAAAATAATTGCTTGAAGCAACTTATTAATTAATTAAAAAATGTAAAAAATTGAAAATATCAAAAATTACTAATTTTTTCCTTTTTGTGCACACGTTAAAGACCGAAAAGATGAGTGGCGACGGCAACAACTCTGCGGCCTCGTCGCGCAAGTCCTCCACCAACTCGTCCGTGTGCAGCGGCCTAGAGGATGTCGACCCTTGCGGACTGCAGCCACCACAAGTGCTCACTACATTCTTTATAATTAGTTTAATTACAATTAAAATAATTATAAAAAATAAAAATGCAAAAATAGATTGATAAATAATTAATGAAATTAAAGAAATTAATTTTGAATGATATTAGCTGAGAGCCTTGAAGCGCACATTTGACCAGTTCGACGGCGATTGTCGTGGCCAATTGCCCCTGTCGACGATCAACTTGGTGCTGAAGATGCTGAACATGCACGTGTCGAAGCACACCATCAACGACGTCGTCCACGAGATCGACCTCGAGCACGTCGGCGTCCTCAGCTTCCCGCAGTTCGTGCAGCTGGCAGCCAGACTGCTCGTCGAGGAGGACGAGGAGCAGACCAGGCAATCATCCAACCTTTTACTATCTACAGTAGTATTTTATATTAACAAATTATAATTACAGTACATTGTTATATTAATTGTAGTCATTATTGATTCTTATTCTATTAATTAACTGTTAAATTTGGGAAGATGGGAGCTGAAGGAGGCGTTCCGCATCTACGACAAGCAAGGTAATAACTAAGTACCTAATTATCAGATCGAAAAGCTATAAATAAATTTCTCTTATAATAAAATATGTTTAAAATGAAATTCAAAATTAAAATGGAATAATTGTGTGTTTTTCAATGAGTTAATGATGATTATTGAAGGCAATGGTTATATAACAACGAGCACGTTGAAGGAGATTTTGCTGGAGATCGACCCGACGCTGGACAACGAGAGCATCGACGAGCTGGTGGAGGAGGTGGACGAGGACGACAGCGGCACCGTCGACCTCGCCGAGTTCATGGCCATGATGACTGGACACTAATAAAGCTCTTTTACAATTCAATCATCTTTTACACCTACTCTAATATTACACTTTATTACTCACTAAAAAGCTCTTTATTAAAACTTTATTACTGCCTCTCCTCTGTACTGTTTATCACTATTTTACTATTCTTTTTTACTATTACTTCAGTGAACTTCACTACTTTTCTTACTTTTTCAGTCTATTTCTCACTAAGGTCCCTTAACAATAAGTCACGTTCAAGTTCGAGTTCAAGTTAATTCTGCATGATCCGAAGTAAATAAAGTGTAGTCCAAAAAAAAGGTCAAATTTTCACATACGAGTTTTTTTTTACTTGTTCTCTTTCAATTACATACATAGTTGTAATTACAATTACATAGTCATTGATTCTAAAAATGAAAAAAAAAAACAACTAAAATTTGAAATAAATCAATGAAGTTGAAAAATTGTGTTTTTAATGATTTGTTTAAATGAAATTCCGTACTATTTTCTGCTTCGTCGAGCACTTCCTTCTGGATATTGTAATAGAGATCGAATAACTTCTTCTTCGTCTCCCTCTTCAATCTATTCGCCTCCTCCACTATTTGCTTTTGCCTACTATCCATCCATCAACTCATCTTCCCATTAATTGCAGAGATCAAGGAAAAATTTAGAAAAAAGCTAATTAATGCGTTAATCACAAAAAATACCTCCCATTAAAAGAAGTCCTCTAATACTGACTTATTTTTTTGCAACTCCTTTCTTTTGTTAACTACTCCAAAAATCGTTGAAAGCCAGCTTGTTCTTAACATTTAGCTTTGTTCGTCTAGCTCGTCAATTGATGAAGGGGAAAGGCGTTGTTCACCACGTTTTGGCCACTATAATGGCCCTTTTGCATTACTAAAAAGTGTGCTGTATGCTAAAACGAAACACATTACGACATTAATGACTTTATTTGTAGTCTACAAAGCCCCGAAATTCCAATGAAAGTTCTCATTAGGCATAAGTCCGAGCTCCCCGAATGAATAAAGGATGCGATTGTGACTCGACTCGGGCCCGACTGGCTTTAATTGTGGCGCGACTCAACTCTAAAATTCATTACAGTACGTAGGTCAAAAAGTAAACAAACAATTGCGTTACTATTGCGATGTCGGCGAAGGAGTGGGAGTGGCTCTTCTCCTTGGAGCAGGTGACCAAGGCCGACGTGGGGCGCGTGGAGCGCCTCATGCTCGACACGGAGACCAGGGCCAAGGCGAACTTGCTCACCAAGGAGGACATGTTCGTCATTTACCTTAATTTTTCGTAATTTAAATGATATTGTACAATTTCTGCTTTAGGTTGATGTCGTTCCGTACTGGCTGCGGTCTTCTCCCTTTGCAGCCGCTTCTCTCCTCGTCTTCCTCGTTGGTCTGCGTGCAAAAGCAGTTGCTGGTGGCCAACGTCGGCGAGTTGCAGCGCATCACTTTGAAATTGCTCACACAACTCATTTCTTCTCTGAAATGTGTCGATGTCTTCGCACTCTGGCCGATTGTACTCCCCTCGGCCCCTGCAGGGCTTTACAGGGTCTCTTTGTTGCAGTTATGGCAGGTTATTCCCTCGTTAACAGTGGAAGTGCTTCAGTTCTTCCTGGTCTTCCTCCAAAGAAGCTCGACTTCATTGAAGCATTTGAGTCCTGCCACAAAGACGAGTGTGGTTGGATTCACGCCTCATTTCCAGGCTTTGGCAAACAGTTTGGATTGTGCTCTCGATCTAATCATTAATGTGGGCAATAATGAGGCCATGATGAGAGCCAGGATCATTGCCATGTTGGCCGATGTGCATTGTTGTGTTGCGAGCAATATTGAGCTTTGGAAGCAATCAACGGCGATTGTTTTCAAGGGACTTGAGAGCAATAATGACAAGTTGATGTTGAAGTGTATTAGTGCCTTGTTGAGTTTGGCTCGACTGCAGCACCGGTCGAAGTTGGGCTTCATGGGCGAAGAGGAGTTGCTTCTGTGTCTTATGCAAGTGGCGTTTCCAAAAGAGCAGCAAATCGACCTCAATGTGCGTTATAGTGCTTTATTGACATCAACAGCATTGATCGAGTGCCAAAATGAGGCTTTGATCAACAGAGCCTCTCAGATCATTGTTGAACATCTCTACGACGACGCCATTGCAGAGAGCGACGAATACGTATTATTGCACACTCTGAGATACATAAAAGGTCTCTTGGGCACGGAATACTTGGCCACCAGACAAAAACTGTTGACGTCCTTGTTGGAGCCGCAATTATTGGAGAGATGCGAGGCACAGCCAATTCTACTAATCGGACTTTTCGAGTGCTTTGCTCAAGTGGACGAGGCCAACTTGGTGCTCAATCTGAGTGAGAGCAGACGTAAACGACTAATGAACATTATGCAAAATCATTTCAATGAGAGAACAAATGTGTCCACATCTGCCATGAAAGCTTTGGCCTCGATACTAAGCTTGCCTCCTCTGCTCCTCATCGATGACGGCAAGCTTGCCAAGGACGTCTTGAACGAGTGCCTGCTCATCGTGAAGGACACCGAGAAAGTGCCGAAAAGTCTCATGACAAGCACAACACTCGTTTTGGCATCCATTGCTTATGTTGACAAGGAGCTCAGTGTTAATGGTGAGAAGTCTTTGATCGATCGACAAGTTCTCTTGCCCTGCATCTCGAAGTTACTGAGCACAGAAGACAATCTGAGCACCAAAGTCAATTGTCTGAGGATGCTTGGCTCAATCATGGAGCGTGGACAAGTCGATGAAACTTGTCTTACAACTCTAGTAGATCATGTTGAAGATGTCAAAGCCCTTACTAAACTGCGTTGGAATGCGTGTAGAGCCGCAAGCATGGTTTTGCACAACCCAGAGCTGAATGATGAGGACAGATTGAGGGTTCATCGACGATTGATGAGTGCTTTGGTCAACTGCGACAACCTCAAGGTGAAGAGCATGGCATCAGAGGCGTTAATGCATTCTCAAGTTCTTAGGGTCAAAGATTTCGTTAAAATCGTCGAGACAATGCACAAGCTAGAGGGCGAGGAGCTGCAGAACGTCAGTTTTACACAAAAATATCAGACTATCGATACAATGGCCTCATGTGCCGCTCAAATGTTCTTGGCACTTGAAGATAGTGGGCTGAATGAGCTCGAGGAAGTGTTACAGACCGCCAATGACGTGTGGGATAATGTGGCCAGACGAATCTCACCTGAGAAAGCATCAACTATTCTAAGGGCACAGCAAAAGGTAGATGACATGCTCAAAAAGATGCATTTGTGAGGGATAAGATTGCATGTGATTTGACACTAATTGAAAATTTAATCAAGTCAGTCTTCCATGTGATCTAATATGTTTAACCTAGCTGGGCACTTAACAAGGATCTGCAATCAATACATGTTCTTCATAGCCCTTTCTTCCAGCTACTACCAACTGTAAAGGACGGATATATTGGTTTTGGAAAAAAATGGAAATTGGGGCAAATTCTGTTCATTCTTATTTCAGTATTATTCTCTGAGTCTTTATACACTAAACAAGCGACTTTGAGTCGTGATTGCTTTGCAATCAATCAATTAATCACGAATTTTTGTAGTCTATGTCCGTCCCAAACCCTCAAAACATGTTCCACTCAAATTTCGTTGAAATCTGTTCTGCCGTTTTGGCGTCTCTTCTTAGATGGACAGACAGACAGACGAATAACTTGAACCTCAGTAATCAGTATATTAGAAGATTGGATTAGATTAGATCTAGAGGAAAATCTTCAAAGTCTGTACGTAAATGTGCATTATTAAAATTTAGGAGCACCTGTATGTTAAAATGCTCATTACCAATTCATGGAGTCTAGCTAGCTGTCATTCAAAAGTCCCTCTATAAGATGTACATTACAGTACTAGTATCCGTTATTATTGTTGAATATAAAGGGGGTTTGCCTGAGAATTCTTCTCTTGATGCCGGCCGCGATTTCTCTCTTGGCCCGAACAAGACGGCGTGACTGACTGACAGCTTGCCAAGTGAAACCGTAGATTTCACATCCATCCCAGAGTCCCCTCATGGGTAGCAGTACTTCCCTGGAATCGCGTCTGTCCACAATGAAGTAATAATAATATAGTTTGTACTTTAAAAAATAATAGGAGAGATGACGACTTTAATAGCGACTTCGGTCAAAATTTTCGTGTTTTTTGGCCTGCTGTCCTTGTGCACGTCGTCGGAGGTGTTGTCGCTGTCGTCTTCGTTGCGGGACTTGCGCACGTTGCCCTCCTTCAAGAAGGAGGCCGGCGGCGACTCCGTGTTGCACGGGGGTTTGATTGACGCGCTGCAGCGCTGGGCGGACGCGTTGGAGGCGCAAATAAAGCTCTTGAGAACGGAGGTTCGCGACGTGCAGAATTCGAATCTCGATTTGACCTCGAAAATGCGCGATTTGAAGACGGAAAACGCGGATCTGCGGCTGCAATTGGTGAATTTGCAGCAAAATTTGGCGGAGAAGAGTCGCGAAAGCGACAAGAGTCTGGCGGAGACGGAGACGCGAGTGAGACAGGTGCGACAGGATGTGAGGGTCTTTTCCAGATCCTTCTCCAGCTTCCTCGAGCACTACGAGAACACGCTGAAGGAGAGCAGGACCAACAACACCATGGTCAGGGCCGAGGTGG
>JAOXNJ010080622.1:0-12114 GCA_028566655.1 Metis holothuriae
GAAAAAACAGACCTGAAGTGCGAATGAATGTAAAGGGATGATAATGATCAACTTATCGATACTTTATGTAACGAGCAAATTTCAAATCTGTCTTGCTTTACCAACTAGAAACGAAAACAATCATGGCCACACCCAAGGAATGATAGCTTTTGACACCAATGCACACAACGTTTTTATCGCTAGCAGTTGTCCATGTTCCTAAAAAAACTTTGCCAAAATTTAAGTCACTTGTGATCAGGAATCAGCTTCACTTGGAGGGAATGTCTATCACGATGACAAACGTGATTCAAAGACTTCATTACACAGCATCAGTTGAAATATTTTAGCTATTGTTGGTGCTCCAAACCCAGTATGAACTGAAACATGTGAAATGAGACTTTTCCGATGCTGTAAAAAACAATCATTCAAGGCGCCGTTCCTTCAATCAGAGCAACCCTTTTTGCTGGAGCTATGGTCGATTTTGTAGACCTTTCCCACGCGTTTTAGGCACCTGCACAGACTTTGGCAGAGGCTCTTCTTCACTTGCACTGCGAGCATATCACATAAGCGATTGTAAACAGTGCCTATTATGAGGACGAAATCCTCTTCAGAGAACTCCAGCACTTGGTCAAACACAGAGGCCAACAAATCGCTCCAGCTGTCTTGCTCCGACTTGGAGGTGATGGACACAAAGTAGACCAGAGCATCGTTCAAAGCAGTCAACAGTCTTGACCTGACGTCATTTCTGACGTCCTTACTCGTCCCCGGAAGGCAGTAGATGTGGAGCAGAATGTCTAGAGCATATCGTAAAGAGGACACTTCTTGACGAACCCACATCGGTGACTCCGCGGGCTTCGAGCCTCGTTGAAGCATGTGGCAGGCATGAGAGTGCGAAGAGAGAAACACTTCAACCAATGCCATCAATGATGAGTGACAACCAGAAGACATGAAGATGTTAGCAGGCAGATCACCGTTCTTCTCACTTGTCTTGTCGCCTGCAAAACTCACAGGACTGAAAACGATATTGTTGGCGGCTCTGAGCACTTCCAAATGCAGATCGATGCAAGATTGGACACTGTTGACATTCCTGTCGGGCTTGACCCCACTTTGGACAATCTCGTTCTCTCTCATAGTGCTACTGGCGTTCTGAACCACGAAGGCAATGATCTTGGCGGCGTTGGCATTGTCAATTTTCGAAAGATTGGAAACGACAAGGTTCTCGAAACAAGAAATGGCCGACCTTGACAACTGCTCATTGCTCTGGCCAATGCACCAAGTGTATCTGTTCAATAATGTGTCGAGTAGTAGGGGAGAAAGTTGATCAAAGTACTCATTGAACACGTCAGTGATGGCGTACAGGGCGTGATTGCAGGTAGTATCCAGCCACTCATTGCTGCATGATGTGGCCGATGATGAGTTGCGGCGATCCCCTCCTTTGGATGTGTGCTGCTCGAGTTTATCGACATCAAAGATGCGCAAGAGCACTCCAAAGAGATCTGTCCACCAAAACTGATCGAAGTTGTGGCCATAGTGCTTAATAATGTCAAAAAGTATTGTTAGAGCCCGCGTTCTTATATCGAGGCTGCTCCTATTGACAATGCAACAGAGCTCGAATAAAATCGGGAACCAGCCGTGAACCCAAAGCTTAGAGGAGGCCGAGTGCAGAAGGGCATTTGATGAAAAGAGGTGCTCGTTGTCGTGGACGAATTTGGCACACTTACGTATGAGTTCAATGGACTCCATTGCAATCTCGATGTTGAGTGAGTTGCAGGCAAATTCGGATAGGCATTTGACGCAATCTTGAAACGCCTCGATGCTTATCAAGCCTCCACTCAAGTTGAGGTGTTGCAAAACGATCTTCTCGGTGCTTTGGAAACTCATAAAAAGAATAGAGTGTTGTGCATCGCTGGCTGCCAAGGCAAACGTGGCAAAGATGTTCTTCCAACCTGACTTAATCTGCCCACTTTGACTGTTGACCATTTGAGAAAGACACTGAACTACCATATCCCTGATGTCTGCCATCTCATTGTTCTTCATAATATATTCAAAAGGCCTCAGAAAGTCCTTTTGAAAGTGGAAATTATCCAGTTCTCCTTTCTCCAAAAACTTTGTTGACAGTTGCTTAAGGCTGTCTACGGCAAAGAAGGCGATGTCAACACTCTTGTTGCATCCAACCACATTAAAATGCGTGCCCAATACGTGCCAAATGCGTGACCACTCCAATCTGATTCTCTCCATGTTATAGTAGCTGATTTCAACCAGCTTTGTCAGTGCAAACATTCGAGGTGGAGACTGTTGAATTTCCTCGTTGGAAACTTGGCACAGAGCTTTGACGAAGGCAACTATGGCCTCTCCGTTAAGATTCTTGGAGCCAGTGAAGATTCGGTCGACAGCGACAATAACGCTCTGAGAATTGGTTTCATGCAAAGATGAGGATGACTGTGATTCGCTCATTGTTCCGAATGATGCTGAGGAAGACAATGTGTCCTTGGTAGAGGAAAGAGCTCCTAGAAGTAGTTCCGGGTATCTAGAAGTACTCGCATTCATGGAGCTGTTTCCACTTGTGGCGTTGCTCACTCCACTGCCAACAACCTGAGCTGTTTCCAAATGAGATATACATTTCAGCACATCCAGCCAACAATAGTCGAGATAATTTCCATCAGTATGTGCCACCGAAATCAAAGCCTTGATGGCCTCGATATTCTTGGCCTCCATCTCATTCACATTTGACTTGTCGGTTAACAACGTGAACCTAGTCAGTGCTTGCATGAAGGCATCTCTCTCCAATTTCAGTCCAAAAATGTTGGAGATGCGTATACTGCAACACATGCCTTCAATACACAAATGCGTGATTCTGCTCTCGCTGGAGTTCTGGAGACCAAGGCTGAACGTGGCTAGTACAGGTGACCAAATGAGCTTAAACATGGGCTTGATGTGATCACTTGACTTTGCACTCACAAAACTTTCGCTTTCCTTACTTCCCTTTTTAGCAGCTGACTCCATAAGAGCATTCGCTGTTTGAGAGATACTCTCGCTCTCCTTGGACCAAACTTGAGTTCTTTTCTTAATGTCCCCAACGTTTGTCTTCACGAAGTTCGTCGATTTGGTCTTCAATTCGCTACTGGCAATCTCGTCGTAAATGGCCATGAGGTAATCAGAGGGCAAGTCCTCTGACTCGTTGATGCCTCTATTGTTCTTCACAAATTCTTCCTTGGTCATCTTCTTCTTCACATGAGCACTATGCAGATCGGTGGTCAACATTATGATAGAGAACGCCAGTACGTAAGCAGCATCAGCTGAGGCGAACACGGTCTGACTTGCGTTGCACTCAATATAACGACTGGCAAACTTTTCCATGATACGGTCGATCTTTTGTGCCTCTCCGGGCAATCTGAAGTTCTCGAGCAATCTTCTTAGAGCACTTAAAAAATCCATGTTGGCCAGATCTATCAGGTCAATATAGCAGTGCATGATGACTTTGTTGTCTAACTCTCCTAAAAAGTCACCTAAAGCCGCACTATCGATTCGATGCTCCTCTTTTAAAATGAATGCAGCGATCGACTTGTCGCTACTCTTATCAAGAATTCCTTTTTCGTGCAAATAGTTCAGACCTCTTTTTGCCTTGTGTCTGAACAGAGCAATGCCATACTCAATAATATGTTTATGCTGCTTCACTCTCTCAAACTCTATTGGATCTTCGTGTACTGCTCTTTGTTGCTGTTGCTGCTCCTCAATGTTGGTTTGATCATTGTTGTTCATCTCATTCTGCTGAAGTTCATCCTTTGCTGCCAAATAATGAGGATTTGTGTAAAGATCTCTGCTCCATTCAACCATGCATTTGAGTATGGCCACAAGGCAATCCAAAGCTTTGAGCCTCATACTGCTTGCCTGGAGCAAAGCTGTTTCACTGTTGCTGCTGATTTGTAGCATTTGGTTGGAAGAGAGTTTTGCAAGGTGATCAACGAGTCTCTCGAAGACATTTGTAGCCCCCAAATCACAATCGTAGTTGACATAGATGTCAACAACAACCTGAGCTTCACTACAAACACGGCTGAGGGTTTGCAAAACGAGCCACTTCTGCTCAAAGAAGGCCGTGCTTGAATCAATGATGTTGAGACAAACTTCGCGGAAGAATATCTCTATTTGAGACTTTAAATGCTTCCTGTACTTGCTCAAAAGAGCCAAGAACAAGGCCAGAGATAGCTCAAACACTTCTGTTATGACGGAGGTCCCATTCTGCGAGAGAGCCAGGCAAAGATGAGTCTTCACAGCGGATATGAATAGCGACTTCGAACAAAAAGCTCGACCACTGTTCTCTACCACGGATAACAACAGCTCCAACGAGAGCACCTTCGACCGCTGCTCGTGCGACCTGGGGTCTGTAATCAAGTCAAATACACCATCATACCAAAAACTAATTGCTAAAAACATACTGCGATAAATTTAAAGCAGCCTCACCAGGTGCTCCATCGGGCAAAGGTTTGGCCGCCAGTTTGCAGAGTGATCGGAAGACCAAGAACGCATCTCTCTGTAGCAACAATGCCTGAGTCTCAGGCGTATCAGCACCCATATCGACAAATCCTGGCGCCTTGCTAGCGGCCTCCAAGACGGCATTCTTCACTGCTATCGACAACACATATTGGACCACATCCTCGCTGTTGAAGTCATTTACATCATTTACTTCCTTGATCTCCTTGTCGCTCTGCTCCTGCTCCTTGGCCAGCTCGTTGTCGGCCTCCTCCACGGCCTGCTCCATGCGACTAAAGACGTTGCTGAGCATCTGATTCAAAGCCGCCTTGGCCGTCGTGCGGTTGATCAACGAGCGACTGGCCAAGTGGATGTTGTAGACGGTCCTGACGGCCAACAGGAGCGTGTTCTCGTGGACTTGCACGTGGCTGGAGGTGACCATTGTCAAGAGCGCCTTGATGACCTGCAGCTGAACGCTCTCGTCCGTCTGCGGCCCCGTGAAGCACTCGGCCACAAGCGTGACCAGTCTCGCGTCAATCGATTCCGAGCCGACTGCACTTGAGGTGGTGTCGAAGTGGCCGTAAGCCACCAACTTCTGCAGGCTGTCCAACACAGACACCACCAGTCGCGCCGACGTCTTCGTCTGGCAACAAAAGAAAGGGGAAAAGGAAAATGCATTAAAACACAAATGATACGAAAAAAGCATTTAAGGTGCGGTCATGCCTTGGCTTGACATGCGATCTCGAAGGGCGCGAGCAGGACGTCGAGGTCGATGTGCAACGGCGGCGAGGTCTCGGGCAGCACGGACGACGAGCCGTTGACCACGTTGCCGTCGTTGCTCGTCTTGGGCTCGTTGGAGTCGTCGGCGTTGAGCGCATCCAGTGCCTTCTTGCAGGCGTCGCGCAGCGGCGCGTGGTGCGCGCGCTGCACGTCGCGGTCGCCCAGCAGCGACTCGAGGCTCTTGCGCGCGAACATGGGCGACAGCTGACGATCCGATCGACCAGGAGGACGCCCAATTTCGGCGAGACTAAAAATTCATGGACAATTGGAAAGAGCCTCGATCTGCCACTCTGTGATCTGTGCATGAGGGTCGACAAAGACAGCTGTCGCCTGAGTGACGTCACCATCGGCCAGCGTGGACCCAGCAGGCCAGCACTATTAAAGCCGTACGAGGGACCTCTACTCACTTAAAGCACAAATTTGGGTAAAATTAACGAGTTTTGAATAATGTCCAGAGTATTTTAAACGGCATCTAAACAAAATACAATAATTTGTGTAAAGTCGTATGTCCCAAATTCATCGAGTCACCTAGATACAGACCCGGAAGCAATTGCCGAGTCGAGTCAACACTACACTTCATTATTAGAGGACAGACGAGTTGTCAGCTGTCGCGTCAGCAGCCTAATTGTTATCTTGGTCTGGAAGTTGTTCTGCGCGAGGTGCATGGCCGCGATGTGGGGCTCGGCGGAGGAGCAGTCGTACTGGCCGCTCTACTTGTCGCACGCGCTGCACCACAACCTGCAGTTGCAGCCGCAACTGCAGCCGCAGATGCGGCCGCCGCCGCACCTGTTGGGGCCGCCGCCGCGGATGCCGCTGCGGCCGCCGCAGCCGTTGCTCGACTTCCGCCTGCAGCCGCCTGTGCGCCGCATCCCGCCGCCGCAGCCCGTGCTCAACGCCAGGTTCAGCCAGCCCCCGCCGCCCATCAGGCTGCTCAGGCAGCCCAGGCCCCTGCTCGACCTCGCCGTCAACAACGGCCCCGCCGTCACCGCCCCCGCTCCGGCGCCCGAGGTCACGGCGTCGAAGTCGTCGGCGGCGACGGCGACGGAGGCGGCGCCGCCCGTGACTCCGGTGATGATCCTGCGGCGGCCGAGCTCGTCGCCCGGGCAGCTGTCGGCGTCGGCGCGGCCCGGCAAGGCGACCAAAACGCTGAAGCAGCGCGAGGAGGAGTATGCCAAGGCCAGACTGCGCATCCTGGGCACTGCCCACGATGAAGAGGGCCAGGCTGAACTTACTCAAGGCGATGTTGTCGAAAACAGCAATGATGTTGTAAAAGATGGCCTTGATGAAAAGAATGGAGGGGTGATGGGGACCGATGATTTGGCGGGAAATGGGGCTGAGGAGGCGTTGCAGAGCTTTGTGGGGTCCAAGAGTGACGTCGGGATTCGTGAAATCAACGAGGAAGAAAGCGAGGAAAAAGACCGGTGTGATATGGTCGAGAAGATTGAAAATATTCAGTTGAGCGACGATGGTGTTGAGAGCAAGGATGTTGAGGAAGAAATTGGAGATGAGAGTGAAAGCAGAGAGGATAAAATTGAGAGAGATGTTGGAAAATCGAATGACAGTGAGTCGGATGATGGCGGAATCAATCTTGTTTGTCACTTGTCTAAAGGAGACAGCATGTCGTGACGGACCTAACGACCACTGCTGTGCCACTTATCTGTGAATGGATGCTGCGACGAAATGGATGGCGAGAGATGTCGATTTTTACGCAGAAGATTCGTGTTCTCGACTCATTTCGTGTCTTTTTATAGCGTACAAAATGAATGAACGAAAGAGTGTGTGAGACAATTGTGTGTTTCGGCTCGTCTAGGTGTGAATTAAGTGAATTTACAATTATCAACACGTGAATAGAAATATTGATGGATGCTCTGCAAAAAGTTTGTTGTGCGTTTCATAAATTTGTCTTCGCCTTTCAGACAGCATCGTCATGTGAGTTGAGACACTTCAAGAAGAGAGAGATGCGGGTTCAGTGTACTTCCAAAGGCGCTCTCGCCCTCTTCGGAGGCTTTGCAACTCATCTCACGTTGGGCACTATCTACTGCTTCGGCAACATTAACACCTACATGACGTCTTACCTGAGGCAACACGTGGAGCCAGAGCTTAAGTATAGTGACATGGTTTTCGTACTAGCAATGACCACCATGGGCCAGGTTAGTTTGCACTTATCAAAAAAAGTTTTATTGAGAATCGGACAGAACTTCCGCAGGTTGTCCGTGGACTTAAATATCTGAAATTTGATTTTTTTTTTTTTTTGCTTTTGTATAGGGTTGTTTTATGACGCTCAGTGGAACTCTGGAGCGTCTGGTGGGTGTGAGACCGACTGTAGCCGTCGGTTGCACTATTATGACGGCTGGAGTCGGGCTGACCTACTTCACCATTCAGGTTGTAACGAAAGGCAGTGCCAAATTTTTAGTTTTAACTGCTTTAATAATGTTTCCGGTTTGTTTTAACCTCTTAGATATCGGTGACGTTGACAGCGTTAACTTACGGACTGATGTTTGGCTTGGGGACAGCTTTGGCCTACGCGCCCCCTATGGGCGTGGCCATGCGTCACTTTCCTCGTCATCGCGGTATGGCAAACGGCGTCATTGTAGCGGGGTTTGGCTTGGGTGCGTTCGTTTTCAACCAAGTGCAATCGGCCTACGTGAATCCTCTCAACTTGCCTTTGGGCCCAGACGGTTATTTCCATGACGATTCTGTATTGAGACGAGTGCCCTCGCTCTTCCTGTTGCTGGCCTCCATCTACGGCCTGGTCCAGATTTTGGCCATCATCCTCATCGACACCAACGGACCGCAAGAGTCTGAGAGCGAGGCCGGAACGCTTCCTCTCATGGATGACGACGAGACTGATGAAGATGAACTTATCAATGACGAAAACCAACCTGAAAATCTGTTTGAGCAAGGCAACAATGATGAAATGATTGTCGTCACACGTGCCGAGGTCGTCAAGACCAGAGTTTTCTGGACACTCTGGGCTACCTTTATTCTCAACACCATTCCTATCACTTACATCAACACCATGTACAAGGCCTACGGCCAAACCTTCATTGACAACGATCACTTCCTCGTAAGCACGAGAACCCATCTTCATATAACATCTTTAATGCTTTTTCAGTGCTACTGTAGCGAAATAACACATTTTCATTACTTATTTCTTACTCTTGCAGGCTTTCGTGGGTGCTTTTGCAGCGGTTTTCAATGCCTGCGGTCGCATCGCATGGGGCGTGGCCTTCGACCACTCCAACTACAAGTTGTGCATGTCTGCATTGACATTATTTCTCAGTGCGCTCTACGGATCGCTTTACTTCGTGCCATTCCTCAACTCTTCGTTGTTGTTTGGTCTGTGGATCTGGCTGATTTTCTTTTGCTTCAGCGGCACATTTGTGCTCATTCCCACAGCCACGGCCCACTGTTTCGGCATGAACAACTCCAGCAAGATCTATGGCCTCGTCATGACGGGTCAGGCTGTAGGCGCGCCTTTGGCCCTAATACTCACGCAGTGGCTGGCACCCAAACTAGGTTACTTCGGCACATTCGGCCTCATTGCAGGTGTCTGTGCTCTCAGTGCCATCAACACAATCAAGAACTTCAAGGAGCGCTGAATCGTGAAGAATTGGGCCTCAACTCGTACTTTCTCCGAACAAATTAGGCTTTCAATACAGGTTTTCAGTTTTCAACTAGTCATAAATGCTCTATCAATAGTTTAGCAAGCAAATTCTATTAGTAGAAGTTCAAGTTGTTGTAATAATGCAATTAATATGTAAACTTCATTCCATTTGGAGAATTCAAATCTAGCTATCTTCTTCCCATCTTACATACTGTTGAGCTACCATGTCGCCCCAGTTTATGCAATGGTCACGTTAATGAGCAGATTTCTTGTAGGCGCTTTAATCAAGTTATTGCTAGAACTATTTTTGTTCCTTGCCCTCTCTTTGGACATGTATCAAGTATTCAACGTACTTAAAGAACAAGTTGTTCGTTGCTAATGTCTTTAATGAAGCCTTAAAAGTTGAATTACAGTCTGTTAGATGTTATGAATCTTGAATTGCTCAGTGAAGGACTGTGTGGTCATGGTTTGAAATTTATGCAATGTCATCGCAACACCCTGCAAGATCTCTCTCTTGTTCAACGTCGTATATATAGTATGTCACTTTTTTGCAGTCCGTAAGTAATGTGAGACGATGCAAGATAGTCTAAGCATCTGCCCAGCATCTGCCCCAAAGGAAACCATGTTCCTGGCTTCTAGCCCTACAAAGTTGACCTTGGAATCTTCGCTGGCAACATTGGCAGTGCCAAGAAAGGATGTCATGTCAATACTTCTGCACTCTTTTGAAAAAAAGCTGATTTTAGAACACAAGCATTACTTTTTTAAAAAAATTTTGATCCTTTCACCATTTCCCAAGCCAGCGTTAAAGTACGTAGAAACAGCATTGGGTCACCGCTTGAAAAAACATCTGTGGCCAGAAAATCCAAGGCCCAAAACGACGCCAATGCACTGCAATAGATGTACTATAACAAAAGGATACCAAAAATGCATATAAAACTTGAAAAAATGTCATAAAAAAGGTTCACATCATCCATTATGTAGTTCACAATACAATACCAAAAGCTTCAATATAGTCCTCAAAGGCATTTTTGGCTCGATCTAAACACTTGTAGAAGTAATGTCCAGCACCTGTGGCTATAGAGTGACCTTTTACAACCTAAATGTTCTCAATGAACAATGACTAAATCATAAATGTGTATTTCGAGATTGAAATATTTAGACGCAAATATTTTGCTCCAATCAAGTTTGGCAGAAATGATTGATCCTTAATTCTTGCCAAAACTCAATAATGGATTGAGCACTGCACCTCCTAATGGCTAATTCATTTGCTGACGTAGTTCTAAAGTCTTTGTGGGACAAGTGACAAAGTGACAAGCAACCTTCTACAAAACATTATTTTTCAGTGTCAAATAAAGCACTCACTGATATTTCTCTCCTTAAAAACAAACAAACAAAAAGTAGGGTAGACTAGTCAACCGAGAGGAATGCAATATGGCCCTGGTAATACCCATTCACTAATGATAGCAATCCCTAATTTAAGCAATGTCTGTGTACACATGTTATTTAAGTACCAGCAAAAGTATTTATGGAGCCAATTAGACAAAGTGATGTTTTTAATGTCATTACTGAGGTGCATACTGGCATTTGAGCATTCCACTTTGAAAGCAGATAGCATTTATAGTGTAAATGACATGACATGGGCGTGGACAAAACGCTTGTGTTTGCCGACACCAACCACTCAAAAACTGCTCCACCAACAAGTACAGAAAGCAGTCCATCCAAAAAGGGAGCCTTTACAGAAGGCCAGTTAATTGCAGCCACTCATCAACCACCACTCATTGTCTCTTTATTATATAAAGTACATAGTAAATACGTGCAGTTGGTACCTACAAACGTCTGTTCATTAGGAATTGTCGATAGTAAGTCGAGTGGGAGAGAGAGAGCTTTTTTGAGGGTTGTTTCAGTTAAAATGTGGAGTTCGTCGGGTTCGGAGCGTCTGAGTTGGTGTCTGGGTTTCCTGGAGTACGAGACGCCGAAGGTGGTGACGTTGCGGAACGCGCCGCTGGGCATCCTGCGCTTGCTGCTGCAGCTGACGGTGATCTGCTTCGTGGTGGTCTACCAGTTGTGGTGGGCCCAGGGCTACCAGGAGTTCACCGAGGTGGAGTCCTCGGTGACCACGAAGGTCAAGGGCTTCAGCAGATCGAGATTGACGCCCGAGGCCCTGCAACAGCTCGATGACGACCTGATTCCGCTCTACGAGAAGGTGTGGGACGAGGCCGACTACGTAGTGCCCCCCGCGGAGAACGGCGCCTTCTTCATCATGACCAACGCCATCATCACGCCCAATCAGCGCCAAGGAGTCTGTCCAGAGGACCCCACGGAAGTGCCAGATCTAACTTGCGGAAGCGACGGCGATTGCCAGAGGGACAGGGCTCTGGACATCACCAATGGCCACGGCGTGGAGACGGGTAAGTGCGTGCAAAGTGATCGTGGCGAGCAGAAGGTCTGCGAAATTCATGCGTGGTGCCCCGTGGAAAGAGACCAGTTGCCCTTGATGGAGAAGCCTTTGATCGAGGACTGGGTCAACTACACCGTCTTCATCAAGAACTCCATCGCATTCTCCAGATTCGGCAGTCAGTACGAGCGCAAGAACATGCGCGATCCCAAGTAATCCTCAATCAATCCCCTTAATGGATCTTCTTGGAAATAACAGTTTGAAATGTTTGATAGATCCAAAAAGTCGATATGCATCTACGACCCTTGGGACAACTCGACGCATCTCTGTCCGATCTTCCGCCTGGGCGACATCGTGGAGTTGGCGGGGGGCAACGCGACCAGGTTGGCCATCAAGGGCGGTGTGGTCGGCATCGACATTCTCTGGGACTGCAATTTGGATGTGGACTTCATGAAGAATTGCTTGCCAAACTACAGATTCAGGATGCTCGACGACTTCGGCTGGAACTTCAGATTCGCGCACTTTCACTCGGTCGACAGAAGGACGCTCATCAAGGCTTATGGCCTCAAATTCCTCCTGATCATCGAGGGGAGAGCAGGGAAATTCGACCTTAAGAACACGGTCATTGTACTGGTGACCGGTCTAGGACTCCTCGGACTTTCCACCGTCTTCTGCGACTTCATTCTCCTCAATTACTCACCCGAACGAAACAAAGTAGAAACTAAAAAATAACGAGTATTTTATGATCTGAAATATTTGCTTAATGATTTTTTGTCTAAAAGGTGAAGGAGAAGAAGTACGAGTCGCTGAGCACCACCACCAAGATGCTGCAGTCCACCATGAGCATCCTGGGCCACACGTCGTCGGTGCGCGTGTGCAACGCCAA
>JAOXNJ010080733.1:0-12114 GCA_028566655.1 Metis holothuriae
GACAAAAGTCAAAACAGGGGGGGATCCCTTAAAATGACTCAAGTCTGAACACGTTTAACTTTATTATTTCGCATGTTCATTGTTGAAATGTTTAATCAGAGAAACAAATCGTGAATTACATAATATGGAATTATATAAGCGTTCGACAGCTCAAAACAGAAGATTTGCAGAGATTACTCTTCGCCGCAGGAGCTCACGTTTTGTTTCTATTTCTTCTTTTGTCAAGATTGTGTCAGCAATTTGCGGCTTTCTTATTCTGAGCCGTTCACGAGGCTATATTCACGAGAAGCTCGCCTCGGGGCAGAGTTGATGCGCCCCGGGGGGCTACGTGCGACTCAAATTGCTTCCTTGTCTTTCACAGATTCGGAAATGACAAATATCGATCGAAAAAAATAATAACGAGAAAATTATCAATTATGTAACACCCGAGAGAGAGAGAGTCATTCTGAACGAAATTAGAAAACAGAAAAAAGAGATCTGCGTCCGAATCAGCGTTTTCTACCCGATCAGGATTCGCTATTTTGACTTAGTGACGCACTTATTCATCGGGACGCGGCAGAAATTCAATATTTTTATTTCAGAGTAAATACGTATTGAGGATACAGCCAAAGAACACGATGGCAGCTTATTTGAACAAAATCGACCAGTTCTTGCGGTAAGTTTTTCGCGAAAGAGATTGATCCAAAGTTTAACCTTCTGCAGAACTTAAATTTGTTGTTTATTTGAAATGAAGAATCCAAAATTCGACGAAGTGTACATTTCGATGAGATTTTTTTAGGACTCCCGGCAAAATCGACGAAATCTTCACAGCGATTGAGCAGAAAACAAAAGTGCAGCGGAAGTTTATCGGTCTTGGAGGAGCATTTATCGCCATGGGACTTATCATGACAACTCTTGCGCCACTAGTGGTGAACGTTATTGCTTTTGCCTACCCTGCCTACAAATCTATCAAGGTATTTTACATTTTTTTCCGAGTCTCCCAGACAAATTGATGAAATCGATGCTAGCCGGCGTGACTATTAGCCAAAGTCATGAATAGTCAATGACGATTATTTGCAGATTGAACGTGAAAAACGACTGTGTTTGATCAGTCGTTACAAGCCCCTTTCATCTCAAAGATCACATCTTCTACTGTAAAAAGGTCCCACTTTAACATTTTTTAGGCTTTGGAATCAAACAACAAAGAAGATGATACAAAGTGGCTTACTTATTGGGTCGTTTACGGTGTATTCTCCGTCGCTGAGTTCTTCACAGACTTGATTCTCAGCTGGTTCCCGTTTTACTACCTTGCGAAGGTAATCAATCCATTCAATATATTCTCTGATGAGTTCCTAGATGCTCATCTTCGTCTGGTGCATGGCTCCAATCCAGGCGAACGGCTCCCAGTTCATCTACTCGCACGTTATTCTCCCCTGGTTCCTCAAGAACGAGAGCAAGCTTGACAAAGCCTTCGACCGATCGAAGAAACTCATTTCCGACGCCGCCGATGAGGCTGAAAAAGTTGCCAAGAAAGCTGCTTCCGATGCCCTCCTCAAAGAAGATTAAACTCACTTTGAAAATTGTCCATGCTCGTCAATTGGTGTTTTTATTGAATAAAATAAACTTTGATAGACAAAAATATCTTTCCTTTTCAACAAAAAAAATCTGGCAAAATATGAGCGAGGCAAAGTTCGGCGGCGCTGCGTTTGATATTGAAATTACAGTACTCCTAATCCGCGTGCTTTTTGTTCGAGGCGCTAAAAAGGATTCGGAGTCGTAAAACGTGCGAATCTGTTTCCCGTTGCATTGGGCGAAGCTTGCCCGTTTGCACTCTACAATTCTTTATTGCGAAGAGATAAAAGTCAATTAAAACTTTATTGCTTCTTATTGCAATTAATCCACAAACGATGGAGAACCTGCTCGCCAAGGACCACCTGCAGGAGCAGCCAAACTACAACCACGCGCAAAAGTCGAATGGTTTTTATTCTGGAAACGTCTTACAGGTAAAGTTCGTCCCAAGACAGTCCCAATTTTATTCGCTTTTAAGCCGTTTCCTTTCCGTTCTTCTTTGCCGCCATTGAACTCTTCTTTGCCTCCACCGAATCATCTAATGCAGTCTTCATTCTACTCGAACTGGCCTTATCCGGTAAGTGACAAAATAGCTTCAAATCTGATAATTTTTATCAGCAATACCCAACTTACGGACCAGGCATCTTCCGCCTACGACCCGACGTCGCAAGATACACGAACACAATCGCGAAAAAGGGCGAACGAAGCAAACAACGAAAAAACAAGCATTCTCAAGAAAAAGTAACGAAAAAAGACGAGCAAGAAAAGGAAGACAAGGAAATCGAAGAAAAATCTGCGAATGAAATTGAAAAAGACGAAGTTGAAGACAAGGAAGATCCAACAAAAACTTGGCTCAAGTCCACTGCACAGCGAAAGAAACGCGTTCCTTATTCAAGGACGCAACTGCTTGAACTTGAAAAAGAATTCAGGTTCAATCAATACGTACGATTGTTCTCATCAGAAACAAATAATGAAACAAATATATTTTAGCTTTCCAGGGATCGACGACTGGAACTGGCGAGTCTCGTGAATTTGACGGACAGACAAGTATGTTTAAAAAATCTTTCAAAATATAAACTTTTTCAGGTGAAAATCTGGTTTCAAAATCGGCGTATGAAATGGAAGCGCGAGAGGAGATCTGACGGTAAATAAAAAACTTGTAAAAAACGATCAATTTTGTTTTAGATCTAGCTGGAGAAACATTGGACACAACTTTGGAGTCAGACTTATGGAATCAAAGTCAGTTCTTTTTCTGAGTTTCTGTATAAACTAAAAATGCTGTAATAAACTTATTTATTGATCAAAATATTTTTCTGTTTCCTTCGCAACGTTGACTTGACGGCGTTCTTAGTTTTCCGACCGGATACCGTAGATTTACGTCGCTCTTAAATCTTTGCTTATTTCTTGTGATGAAATGAAATTTCAACGTGAAAGCCAAAGCAACAAGAATATGGTTGAACGGCGACTTGCAACGACCTTGTCATTAAAATCTTAACGCGAGGGCTTCAGATAACCGTGTTATGCAAATTCAAATTCTGATCATGGTCAATTGCGGCCAGAAAAGCCGTTTCAAATTTCAACACACTCTTTTTATGGGGCAGAAACAGCCGGTTTAGCTGCAAGCAATCACATAAAATCAGCGAAATTCCCGGTTATTATGATTTTATAGCGTGCGATTTCCCACACATTCGGAAGGAGTCAGATCTTACGGTAAATTAGTTTTATTAGATGCGCTCGTCAAATAAAGCAGAAGATTCTGTGACGATAACAGAAATGCGATTACAATAAATCGGTGATTCCTCCTGAAGTGACGAAATAATTTAAAGGCCTTTTGGTAAGCCGTTCAGCTTATCAAAATGATAAGGCGGAAGTTGCGTGAATTTACGCTCTTTGCTCACACACAAAAGCACGATCCCTTCTGTGCCTTTTCGATGACCGCGATTTTCTTTTGAGTGAATATCTGATTCCGCAAATTTCCGCAATGAAGAAGCAAGCTGTTTATTGTCAATAAGCGATATTGCCGGTTACTGACATGCAAACAGATGTGGAAAGTGTAGTCATAATAATAAACATTTCAGTTTGAAACTCATTTTGATTTGTTTGATTATTTTTGATCACGCTGGTCTTTTTTGTTCTATAGTGCCGAATTGAGGAGAAATAAAACAGGATCAGAGAAAGTTTGATGTGACCGAAAACGAGCTTTTTATGTCATAGGTTGGACTTTCATAAACTGAAACTCGAACCACTTTGTACCGCAAGAATTCGTATTATTTCTAATTAAAAAATCTGTATTATCTCAAGATAACAACTTGTATAAAAATGCTCTGTAAAATATATGTTCCGGAGTTTAAAACACTTTCCGACTTCAATACGGTATATTGGCGTGAATGGTTCTTTATTGGTAGTAATAATAAGTTCAATCTATGGCGGCAATTCTTTGTTGTGTAACAGATGTGTTACGGCTACTAGAACACGCGGTGGATTCCGCACCGCGCTAGAGTGAGGGCGCTCGAGACCATCCTTTTCCCTGTCGAGTGGTCGTTTCACGCAACAACTTATTACGTCCTAATACCGACTCAAGAACTTTGCATTTTCGGTCTTAATTCATAGACTATTTGATAAGAGAGAATCGGATAAATACAAACGGAGAGATTGTTGAAAAAAGAAGATAAGAAAACAACTGAATGTACAAAAGAAGCCTTCTAATTCTCGCGCTACAAAATCAAGTTAGCGCCTTCTGGACATCCTCTCGTAAGTTTAAAAAATTTTAATTTCAATCTGTGTGTTGCAAAATGCGTTTTTTCTTGTGCTCAAAGACCAATTCTGTTTCTCAAAACGAGACTGCTCCTTTTAAAGATAAAAATTCTTATCAATCAAGGACTTCGCTAATTAGAAATTGCGCAATATTCATCATATTCAACCTTTAATTCCTTGAAAATCAGTCCATACAACCAGAACTCAAACTGTGATCCACGAAAATTTCTAAGTAAACTTGAACCGGTGCATGTTTTTGCATAACATTTGCTGAATTGCTCTTTCATTCCACAGCTGCAGCAGCTTACGAGCATTAATCTGGCAAATAAGTTATGCTGAATCTTAGTCATATCAATTGCCAGAGTCTGAGAGTAAATGAAGACACTAATCCAGATTGGCGACAGAAATTAACCTTTCCTAGAAAATGGCAGCCCATCAACTCCACCGTGCGCGGCGAAGCGCCAGAGGCTGCAAAAAGTCCCCTGGAATTGGTGGATGATAAGGAAAAGGGATGTTGACTGCAAAGTGATTGATCAACGTCGCTCAATAGTGTAATTTCATATTTTGACCGGCAACAGTCGTTGTTCAGAAAGCTACGTGGAAGCGCTTATACTTTTCGTAACAGATTTAAATCGGGCTGACTCATTATCTATGCGCGCTTCACGCTGATTTTCAAATTTTGTAATTTTACTCATCCCATATTACAGACAGAGTAAAGAACACATTCCAGATTGCGACGAGTATGGTTACTTTCTGGCGAAACAGTGCTCACGCCAATACTGCTGGTGCGTTAGCACAAGCTCAGGAGAGCAGATTAAAAATACACTGACGTCGTCGAGCAATAAAGACAAGCTCTGTTGTTCGACTGAATTCCCAGCCAACTGTCGAGTCCGAACTGTTGGCTGTAATACATGTGTCCTTCAAGGTTGTTATCGATTGAAGTTGTTTTACTAATATTTTTGAAGCAAATATTCTTCAATGTACAGAGCGCAAAGGATGCGCGAATCCTTCCCCTCCCCTGTGTATCGAATACAATATCGAAAAACCTCAGATAACTTCATCAATTCCTTCAAGAATACGGATTTTTAAATTTTTAATCGAAATATTTTTTTTCAAACCTATTTTTAAATCCTAAAAAGTCCAAAATATATTCCCCAAAGCCCAAAAGTCTTCCAACCAGTCCAAGCTATTACCCGACCATCAACAGCAAACATGTTTTATAACAAAAACAAACTCGCAAGATTGCCAGAAAAATGCTGCACTTCCCGCCCAGGCTACCGAAGCAAATGTCCCGAAACATCACCATCCGGTTGTGAGCTCGTGGGATGCTGCTGGGATTCAACGCGTAGTGAATGTTTCAGAAGAGACTACAAGTGTTCTACTATTACTTATGCTCAAGCTCCTACAATCAGCCCGAGCACTACAAAGCTCCCGGTAGCACGCTACATTCCAAAGACGCTTGCCCCTCAGGTCCAGGCAGAATGGTTTTTATGGTCTGGCTGGCATGAATGCAACTGTGAGGTGCGAAAGCAGGAGCGTTTTCGTGGTTGCAACAAAGGCATGCCCGGACAAGGCCGCTGTATAGGAAAGAACTACATGTTCAAGCCGTGCGAAGACGGAGATCTCAAGCGTCTTTGCAGCCCTTCGAAATGGGCCAATTGGGAAGAGTGGGGATCCTGCTCGACTTCATGCGGAGAAGGCCAAAAAGCCCGCTACAGATCTTGCTCAGAAAATCAAGAATGCGAAGGCTCGGCAAAAGAAATTGCAAAGTGCTATTCAGCTAGCTGTCCAACCTGGTCTTCGTGGTCAGAATTCGGGCCATGCTCTGCCACTTGTGCTGTTGGCTTCAAGACACGGATAAGAGTTTGTAATAACGGAGAATGCGCTGGAGAAGCACAAGAAACTATTCCGTGTGATTCCGGTATTATCTGTGCAACTTGGTCAGATTGGGCTTCTTGGGAGCAGTGCTCGGCTTCTTGCGGTCCCGGCACAACGATGAGATCACGTACTTGCGGCGGAGATGCTGAGAAATGTGAAGGCAATTCAATCCAGCAGAAAATTTGTGTTAGGAAAGGGTCTTAATTATTCTCCAAAAAATATATTATTTTACTTAGAAAAATTCTAGACCAAAAATAGCGACTTCTGCCCACCAGAATGGTCAGCGTGGTCGAGCTGGTCAGAATGCTCCGAAGATTGCGGACCTGGAACGCGTTCACGCTCGCGAGAATGCCCTAAATCCGGTAATGACCCGTCTTATAATTTGTGACAAGCAAGTTATAAACAATATCAGCTGCGGAGGCTAAAATCTAATTTGCAGGTTGCGATGGTTTATCCGAAGAGACAGATGAATGTCAAAATCAACCTTGTGGTAAGTTAAAATTAAAAACATTATTTCATAACATTATCACTCATCAATTCACTTAATTTATAAAAAATCATAAAACTTCATCTCCATCAGTAGATATTCCACCTCTCATAATTTGGTCTGAATGGGGTTCGTGGGAATTCCACAAAGACGAAAATAATATTCAAAGACAGAGAGACTGCTTGGCCGAAGCAGGCTGCATTGAAGATGCATATGAAATTGTTCCATGTCCTGTAGAATGTCCATTTCTTTCTGGCTGGACAACATGGAAACAAGATGAAGCCACAGGCATGGGTTTACAAAAATACTCCGAAAATTTGATACTTCCTCTCTGTTGTCATTAAAGTTTCCCCATAAAGGCAAATTAAAACCCAAGATCAAGAAACCGGAACCGTCTATAAACGCGTGTCTTTATGCCAGGATCAATTATCGGTGAGAATAAGAGCTCTTTGCGGAAACTACCTCAATAAAGTCGAGCGCAAAGACTGTTCAAAGCCGGGCGTGTGTGGCATCTGGACTTCCTGGTCGAGCTGGAATACTATTGATGATTTTACTCAGTCTGCAGCTCGAAATTGCTACGGTGAAGAGCCGTTATTATGCAACGGAGATGAAACTAAGCAAAGAAAACTGACGAGCTGGTCAAAGTGGCAGCATCAAGTTTCGAAAGCAAGAATTTATCGAGAACGCGTAGCTTGCTACGATTCTGATAACTGCGATGATCCTGAAATGGAAATTGAAAGCTGCGCAAATGTCGCATGCCCGAAATGGAGTGAGTTCTCAAACTGGGAATCTGAAGCTGATCCGGAAATATTCACAAGGAACAGGAACTGCATTCTCGGTGATACTGACGCACAATGCGTCGGTGCAGCAAAAGAAGCAATTGATTGCAAAATAGACCATTGCGGTGTTTGGTCCAGCTGGTCCAAATGGAGCCTTGTAGATCCTAACCCTGAACCGGATGTAGATGAACAACGCAATTCAGGTGCACTGAACAGCGCCTGGATCGAGGGGAATAATCCGGCTAGCGAGGCGCGGCCGGTTAAAACTTTCAAACGGAACCGCAACTGCCTCAATGGAGCGCCAGGATTCCCTTCGTGCATCGGACCGAAAGATGATATATTCACTTGTGATGAACACTGTCCTGAGCTTACTGAATGGAGCGATTGGATAGTTCTTTTGAACGAAGAAATTATAAAAAGAACGCGGGATTGTGTTAACAATGACGAGATTCCATGTGATGGAGAGCTAATTGAAACACGTGATTGTACGGCGGAAACATGTCCAACTTGGACAAGCTGGACAGAATGGTCTGGGATTTGCGACGAAGAAAAGTGCACGAAACAGCGAGTAAAAACTCTGTCGATGGAAGGTTTTGATGAAAAACTATTGACTGTCGATGAAAAAGATGATTATGAGTCCAACACTCAAACCGTGAGTTGAAACGGATACGTGAGCGTTTTTCTAAAATAAAATTTAAGGAGGAGCAGTGCACTTGTTCCGGCAGCTGGCAAGAATGGACAAAGTGGCGCCTCGCTGCTCGAGGCAGATTACAGCGCGATAAACGCTGCGATCAAAGCGATTGTGCAAATTTTGAGACTTACGAGTGTAAGGTACGGATAAACGCATAAATTAATAACGAACTTACTTTCATTCAAGTTTGAGAAAGACTGCCCGACGCAGTCTGAATGGAGCAAGTGGTCGTTGATTTCTCAAAAGGTTGAAAAAAGATCAAGAGTTTGTTGTTCTGGCGAATTGTCGGAATATCGAGACTTAGAAAATGAAGCTCTTGCAGAACCAGAAAAAAGTTCTGCAAGCAAATCCACAACAACTGAGTTACCAACAACTACACCTATTGAAACTTTTACAACTTCACTGCCAACTACTCTGACGACAACTACTCTGACAACTACGAGCGCAGAAGAGCCCGAGGAGCTGTCTGAGGAACAAAGGTCATCTGATCGACAACAAAGAAACCGTGTATCATCGTTTGATGACGATTACGACTGGATTCCTTTTGAGACATCATATTGGTCCGATTGGGTTGAAATTCGTGAATGCAGTGCATCATGCGGCGATGAAGGAATCACAATCATCTCGCGACTATGCAAAAGCTTGGACTTTTCAAAATGCGACAACAAAGAACAAGAGACGGAAATAAAAGAGTGCAATCGCGTCCCTTGTCCAAAATGGTCAGAGTACGGAAAGTGGTCAGAATGCAGTAGCAGCTGCGGAGGTGGCGCGCACATGCGATCCCGCGAGTGTCTTTACGGAGAAACTGAAGATTGTCCTGGTTCACCTCAGCAAATGAAATTCTGCAATATGCAGCAGTGCCCTGTCTGGAGCGATTGGAGCGATTGGTCTCAATGCTCAAAATCGTGCTTGGTTGGCGATAAAGTCAGGACGAGGCGGTGCTTGCACGGTCGAGCAGGTGAAGACTGCTTCGGGAAAAGCGAGCAGAGAGGAGTCTGTGATCTCGGCGACTGTCCAATATGGCAATCTTGGGGAGAGTGGTCTCAGTGCTCTGCTACCTGTTCTGGGGGAGAGCGCTCTCGTGATCGAGCATGCAAAAATGGAAGCTGGGGTCAGCTGGGCTGCAGCTCCGAAGATGAGAAATCACAGACGGAAGCTTGCAACACGCACCCATGCCCCTATCTTACTGATTGGGTGAAATCAGAATGCACGGCATCTTGCGGGCCCGATGGAAGATCCGCATGGTCTCGTACTTGCGTCCATTTCATCCCTGGCGAGCACGAGTGCACTGGAGAGACTGTGAAGACAGTTGCGTGCAACAGTCAGCCATGCCCACAATTCACAGAATGGAGCGAGTTTGGACCTTGCTCGAAGTCATGTGGAAGCGGGAGTCACTCAAGAACTCGCGATTGCATAAACGGCGTCCTCGGTGAAATCGGCTGCGATCTGGATGCGAGCGAAAGTCAGAGTTGTAATCAACAAAGTTGTCCATTTTGGAACATTTGGACGGACTGGTCACCCTGCTCGAAAACGTGCACGCCGACGGGTGAAGATCCACAGATCCGGAACCGAAGTAGAAATTGTATTTTCGGCAATCAAGGTGATCCCGGCTGTATTGGGCCGATTACAGAGACGAAGGACTGCGAGAAAAATATTTGCCCTTTCTGGAGCGAGTGGTCGAAGAAAACTGCATGCACGGCTACATGCGGCCAAGGCGCCACTTTCCAATTCCGTGACTGCGTAAATGGCGTTCCCGGCGTGTCTCCGGAATGCCAAGGAAATTCGACGATGTTTGAAAACTGCATGGTAAAAGCATGTGCAGGCTGGACTGAATGGGCGCGTGACGGTCCGTGCTCTGCGTCTTGTGGCGGCGGACAAAGTCGAATGAAGCGCGAATGCATGAATGGCGTCGCTGGCGTCGACGCACTCTGCCCTGGGGCTAGTGAAAAGGTCGACGAGTGCAATTCTAGAGAATGTCCACGCTTTGATGAATGGAGCGAGTGGAAGGAATGCTCCCAAACATGCAACGGTGGACAACGTATTCGTGACCGCCAGTGTCTTTTTGGCAAGTCTGGCGACAAAGGCTGCGACGGCGATGTAGTTAACAAGGAAAAGTGTAACACTCAAAGCTGCAAGGAATGGAACGAGTGGTCAGATTTCGGCGAATGCTCGACGACTTGCGGCAACGGACGGAGATCGAGAACAAGAGAATGCGTCGGAGAAGTCGGCGAATGCCCAGGAGAGAACATCGAGCTTCAGGACTGTTTCCGCGGACTTTGTCCGAAATGGGCGCAATGGCAGGACTGGAGCAGCTGTACCAAATCATGTGGTACGGGAGCAAAATCTCGAAGTCGCGAGTGTTTAAACGGCAAGATCGGCGAGGAAGGATGTACAGAAGAAGCAGCGCAAAGCGATCCATGTAACGAGCAAGCATGTCCGTTTTTCGAAGAATGGAGTGAATGGACGCAATGTGATCAGATTTGCGGAAATCAGCTGACAACGAGCAACCGGCGTTGTTTAAATGGCAAAATTGGGGATAAAGGCTGCGACGAAAAAAATTTCAAGCAAAAATCATGCGATCTACCTCCGTGCATAGAATGGGCTCCTTGGACGCAGTGGACAGAGTGTTCTGCTGTTTGTGGAGAAGGAACGCGAAAGCGAGCGAGAGATTGCAAAAACGGGAGCGCCGATGAATGCTTGGCCAAAGCTCCGGAAACAGAATCTGTCGAGTCCGAAAATTGCCCAGAAAATGAGCCTTGTGACATTTTGATGGAATGGTCTGACTGGACAACTTGCACGCACAGCTGCTTCGACGGAGATATTATGTCATCAAAACCAAAAAGGCTCCGACAACGATCATGCGTAACTGAAAATGGCGAAACTGAAGGAGCCATTTGCGACGGAGAACTAACACAGAGGCAATTCTGTAATCTTGGGGTATTTTGTGACATTGACGAAAATATCTTGTTGCTGACCGAGGGCTTGAATAGATCTTTTGACTATGATAAGGAAGAGGTTCCGGAAGAACGCTCTAATGAAGAACGCGAGGAAGTACGTGCGGAAGACTTTTATGAATATGAAACTGAAGAAGAAGAAGAGGAATTTGAGTATGAGTTTTCTTCAAATAATGAAGCGAGAAGATCAGATGAGATTGAAGGCGGAGAGCGAAGCAGCAGAAATTTACTTGGAAGAAGTCAAATATTACCTGCAGGAAAGAACAAAGCAGAAGATGATAATCAAGAGCTAGCAGAGTTCCTTAAAACATGCATACCAGAGCTTAATGCTGTGACTTGTGGGAAGAATAATGGAATAATCTTCGGACTCAGCGACTGTGATAGAGATGAAATTGAAGATGGACTCTGCAATTCCAAGAATCAAAAACTAAGCTTCGAGAAGTCGTGTGACCTACCTCCATGCAGAGAAAATATAGATATTGACATCGACATACAACAAAACACAGTTTTTGACAACGACGTTTTCACAAGATTCCAAAATATTATTAACAATCATGGGCTTTTTCCTGACAAGCGAGTTGCAAAAAATAAGCTTATTGAGGGTATTTTATTGGTGAACTTGGTGACTAGCTAAAAATGGTGAAACTAAAAAAACTTCATGCTTTCATTCGCATATTTCAATGAATCTCTCAAATAGCTAAAACTTCTATTATAGTTTGTCCCAAATCTGACATCGTCCTGCTCTTCGACACTTCTTCCACTGTGCAGCCAAGCCACCTTGAAAACTACAAGGATTTTGCTTTCACTCTTCTTCGAAACTTCCGAATCGGTAAGCTACTATAATTGCTGGCATAAGCCAAATCGGTCGGAGATTATTCAAATTAATTTTATAAGGATTGAATGAAACGCGAATTGCAGTCGTCGAACATCACTCGGAACCGCAGATCAAATGGGACCTCCGCGACTCGCTCTCGAATAAATACATCAAGCAGCTTATTCAGGATAAACCATTTTCGAAAACTG
>JAOXNJ010080844.1:0-12112 GCA_028566655.1 Metis holothuriae
TGGTCCTTGTTTTCTAGTTACTAGTCCTTGTTCCCAAAGTAGTCCTTGGTCTTTCTTTATAGGCCTTGCCATCAAAGTAGTCCTTAGTTGATCTCTAGTTGGTCCTTGCTCTCTAGTTAGTCCTTGTTTGCAAAGTAGTCCTTGTTCTCTCTATGAAGTCCTTGCTCTCTAGTTAGTCCTTGTCCTCAAAGTAGTCCTTCTTTTCTAGTTAGTCCTTGTTCCCAAAGTAGTCCTTAGTTGATCTCTAGTTAGTCCTTGTTCTCTCTATGTAGTCCTTGCTCTCTAGTTAGTCCTTGGTCCCAAAGTAGTTAGTTGGTGGTCGGCTAGCCGGAATGAGCTCGTTCAAGCCGTCTCCGCAATTGTCGACTCAAACTTGTGACCTAGCTGCCACCATCTCCAGATCGACCACTTCAACAGACTAATTTTGTTCCAAAAACCCCTTTCTCAATATATAATACTAGAGCATATTTTGGCTGGTGTCACAACTAGTCGGTCTCGAAGGAAGTGTGGAGCTAACGAGGCGTGGTCACGACACAGAGAAAGCCAGGGTTTTGCTGGCAAGCAGCATTTGCGCAGAAGCAACTTTAGTCTCCTCCTCAAATATTTGGATGGCACCAAAATTTCACTGCACAAAATTGTGTGTGCTCACTCGCTCGCTTTGTTTGTACGCGAAATCTGTGCAGAACATTTCCAAAAAGGAGATGGGATCGGGGTCAGGGCCCAAAGTTGAGAGCGGCATGAATAAATAACCATTGAACTTCGTACATTTTGCACTATGAAGTGCACACATTTGCTGCATTCGCACTAAACGAAAAACGTCAGGGTCCCTAAGTGGCACGCACCAACTTTGGAATGCATTTGTCTACTAAGCACATACACATTCGCCATGCCTACTTTTACTATAGACCTCGTAATATAAACACACTTTAGATACGCATTGAGCCACATTAGTTATAGTGACTATAATACGAAAAAGTCGTCAAAGCTCGGTTTTGCAAACCCATTTTTTTGCGGGGACGAATAATGTGGCTTTTTGGTGTTTTTTTTTTGCAAAGAACTTTGCACATTTCCTCCTACGCGACTTGGCGCTTCGGATCCACGCACAATTGTCTATCAAATATTATACACATGCATTAAATCTAGCTATATTGAGTTTTTGCGATACATAAGAATAAGATCAATACTTTTAGCAACATTCCGTTAAATGATGATGTCATTTTCAGTTTTTTCATATTTCACACTACATATTTCATCTAATTTGTTTACTTTGTTGTTGCTGACATTCACGATTTGAATCTCGTTTTATCCTTGATCAACGAGAATCTTGAGCAGCCCGCCGATCTGCTCACTTTGTCGTCTCGAGGCTCGTCTCTCCTCAGATCTTCTTTGATTCATAAAAGTCTCCAAATTCTCGAGATCCGAGCTTTCAGACGAAAAAAGCAACAATCTAGGGCCCAAAGTGGCTTTGAACTCACTTATTCTGGCATTGGGGTTCGTCTTTACAATAGCCATCGTTATTAGTTCATGCTCATCCACTGTCTCGTTATTATCAGAAATGTTCAATAATTGTAGTTGTTCTGGGCCCAAGTCGGATTTGGAGAGGCTGCAGAGGTGGTTGATCAGCATGCCGTGGCTCTCCAGACTCAGCTTGGCCTCGAAGTTGTCCTCGGCCAAGACGATGGCCCTGGTGTGCGTCGGCTCCATGAAGAACTTGTCCATGAGCACCAGGAACCCGTGTTGATCGGGACAAAGGAAGCCGAAATGATACAATTGCTCGTCGTAACAGCGTTCCCTCAAACTCTTTTGCTGATTTTTCGTGTTATTCCCTTCGCTTAAAGTATTATTTATGTCGACGTCGCCCAGAAGCGTGTTGACCAACCCCGACGCCCGCTGCGACTCCTCGCACCTTTGCAAATAATGAAAAAAGTCACATTGATCAGTCATTTTGATCACAAATTGATTTGAATTAATGACAATTTCCATAATAAATCAATTTTCTATTACCTAAGCAACATGATGAGACAACGCGAATTGAAAAGAGGCGCCAGCAGCTTCTTGTTTATGTCAGGGCCAAATGTGACCAGGTCATCCTCGCCCATTAGACACTCCTTGCTCCTCATCACCGTCAAACCTTTTGAAATCGAACCAAAATTCAAATTTCAATTAATCAATTAAGCATTATATGGAAATTATTGCTCTCTTTTTTGAAAATATTGCTTTTAAAAACCGTGTTGCCGCAAAGTGTCTTCTACAATTCTCAAATATTTTGGGTTGACAGCTATATAGGGTTCGGTGAGAAGGAGAGTGAAGTGTCTCGATGGCTTCTCCTCCTCGACTTTGGCGCTTTTGACGTCCTCCAAGTCGTCTTCGAACTCGTCCAAAATGTCAACATCGCTCGATCGCTCTGGAAACAAAAACACAATTACGTCCATCTCACCTTTTACTTTGTCACTAGTGCAGAAAACAAAGAGTGAGCTGTCAAACTTCTACTTTAAGACCCAACATCTGAAGGCTCGCCCACGCCCCTTCAAAGCTCTGAGAGACTAGGTACTTAGGAGACGAAAAATGTCTGATGAAATTCGAAAAGAAAGTTTGAAAAGAGACAAATGAAGATAAAAAGTGCAATATGAAACTTAATTGAAAAATTGATAGAAGAAGAATTTTTGCTTACTTTTGAGTGCCTCTTCGATGTCAATGACGCATCTCTGCTTGTGTCCAGCCAAGACGGCGCGCTCGTTCTCCATGAGCGCGTGTGCAGTGCGCGCGAGCAGCGGGCCGTTGGCGCCCTTGACCAGCCCCACGAAGCGCTTGTTGGCCACGAACAGGAAGTTGGGCCTGCAGATGTGGGCGAAGACGAACAACTCGGGCACCAGGTCGGCCGCGGCCTGCGCGAAGTGCAGCAGCTCGTCGTTCACCTCCACCTTGATGCGCTTCAGCACCGAGCCCATGGCCAGACAGGGGCCAGCCCAGTCCACGTACACGTCCACCATGATCAGACCCTAATCAAAGCAATCAACTCACACACTAATGAACCACTACACATTGCATGTGGGGAATAAAGAGGCCCTTTTGATCGAGGGTTTGCATGTCCAGCTCGTTAGCTGCGGCCAATCAGACCCGCCACACATGAGACAGAACACCAACTCTTACTACGAGTACTTACCGACTATAGGCACACTATTTACCTTTACCACTCTTACCATTACATACTTTACTTTAATGTAGTCTATAGTAAATAGTACATGTTACTGTAGGGTAATAGTAGATGAAGCCCGCAGTAAACTAATGAGTTCCTGCACTGTTGCCCTGCTAAATTACCTCCAATTAAAACGCTTTTTTGGCGGAATTTACAAACACTTCTCTGTACTGATCCCCCAAATTGATTACTTTCGGTGGCAACAATCGATCTTTACATACGAGCTTTTGCCAAAAGCAGAACATCCTCAGAATTGACCTTTAAACTCATTTTAGGAATAGGTATGACCTTTCTTTGAATGAGTCTTTGCCAGTGGTCGCTGCTTCTGACGTCGGTGAGGAAGTTGAGCTCCGACCTCTTCTTGGCCTTGCCCACCGACGACTCCGCGCCTTCCATGTCTCAAGCCGATTGATTGGGCCTTAAGGCCTCGCATGTCAGAACAATAGCAGTCATGGGGTCGAGCAGGGGTCGAGGCACGCGACCATTCACAATAACAGCTGGCCATTAAACAAAATATACTTCATATATGTACATTGCTTTCTATATTATAAAAGGCATTTCTTGATGTAATAAAAGATCAAATTTGTTACACTTTTAATGATATAGCTTTAATGGTATATTTAGGGCAAAATTGGTCGACCTTTATTAAGCCAATTACGACGTGTTGGGAATTAATGCAATCAATAAGGGTCGACCTCGAACCACTCTGGGAATCGTGCATTAATGTAAGTGCGTGTAGCCAAATGAGCTCTCCTTGGTCTGCCAATTATCCATGAAAGTAGTAGAAAAGGTGCTTTATTATTCGCTTTGTTTGCATTCAAGTAGATAATTCAGGTCACATTCACAACTTCGCAGTGTTGTTTTACACGATCAACGAACGCCTTCCTTCGTTTTCTGTCACCGAGCCGACATGATTAGATGATTGATTGCTCACACCAGCGACTTGCCTAGTAACCACTTCGACGAAAACGCGGAATAAGCAAGTAGAAAAGGAGTGTACACATTAGATAGTAGAAAAGGGCAGAGAATTCGAGCACTGCTTTTTACATGAAGAATTGGCAGACGACTTGAGCACTGTAGTAGTCTCAGGCACTTTGCGGGGACGGGAGACACAGTGTTTACGAGCCAAAATACGAGCATTATCAAATAATGCCATAATTCTTACTTTTTGCATAATTATACTTACATCTTCTGTGATTCGAGTTGTCCTTAATTGATAAGGAGTCTGATTGATTTCACTTATTGCTTGATTGAGCACCAATATTAGATCAATCTTCATCAAGTCTCCAATAAACTGATTGCTCCAACAAAGACGATCCTCTTTGTTCGAATTTCGCTTAGTACAAGGATCCTGATAATTCCATAGAGCCGATCTGACAGTTGGAGCAGACGTTTCCCCATTCGAAGTCATATCAACATGCAATGCTCACTTAGTCACGACCCATTACTCGGCCACTTCAATGGACTCATTAAATCCTCGTCATTTTCTCGTTTTCAATGATTGATTGGGGCCCCAATCACTTGATTGATGTTGTCCAAATTGATTGTCACGTGGTGTAGGGCGGGGGCGGGGCCGAGGGTCGATTGTCCTCCAACTTGACGGCCTCCTCGTAAGTGGGCGGCTGCTGCAGCTCCTCCATGGGCACCGACGGAACCAACAACGGCGACTCGTGTCGAAACTCTCCATTATTATTATTGTTATTATTGTTGACAGCAAGCAAGTTGTGTTGACGTTGTCGCTCTTGACGACGTCGCAGGTCCTCGTCCTCTTCGTTGTACTTGACCCAAACCTCATACACGTGTCGCAAGGCCACGAACAACAGGGCCAGTGCTCCTAAAACAATGTGTGAAAAAGAACCAAAAATCGATCAAAAGTCGTAATAAAGCTTGATTTTTTTAGCAACATGTATAAAAAGTGCCTAGACAAATGACGATGCCAATGATGAGCAGAGGCAAATTTGCCAATCCAATTGAAGAGGATTGCGAGCCGAATCCCTCGTAGCCCTCGCACTTCCGCTCGTCCGACGCGCGCTCCCCCGAGGGCCAGGCGCAGTTGGCCACGCGGTCGCAGAAGTACTCGCGTCGTATACAATAGGGTCTCGTCCGATCGCACCGCCTATTTTATCAATTTTGTAGATTGGACGACGAACTTTAAGTTTTGTTTAACGAAAATTCACCTGAAAACGGAGTCACTCCTGCTACAGCTCTTCTTGAAGGGCGTGACGACCATGGTCAGATTCTTCGCGTGCTCCTTGTCGGCACCCACGCTCAGCCACACGTCCATCTCGCGGTCGCGCTCCTCGATGTACAGCCGCTGTCGACCGTCGCCCTTCGTTCTGGACAGAAAAACACATCAATTAGGCTCTTAATTAATTAATTAAGGTACCTAATTAAGCAATTAAAGCACCTAATTAAGCAACTTAGGCAAATAATTAAGTAATTGATTAATTAAAGAACATTTAGAGCATGCCCCAGAGTTCGATAGAGCTCGGTGTCGCTGGTGAAGTTTAGCGCGTGTCTGCGGCCACAGAACTTGGGGCTGCGGTGCGTGGTGAAGGTGAGCACGTCCCTGGCGAACTGCACGAAGTCCTTGCAGTTGTCCTCGCCCTCGTCGCCGTCCAAGGCCATCTCGGCGAGGAAGACGTGCAGCCCGAAGCCGCTGAAGGTCTCGAGCTCGAGGTGACACAACAAGGCCTCCTTCAGGCCGGGCCTCAGGGTCAGGATGAGCGCCTTGGAGCCCAACTCCACCTCCAGCTTCGAGCCGTCCCTCGGGCAAAGGCTGTTGAAGTCCGACTCCAAGTAAGACTTGCCCCTCACCCCCAACAACAACGTGAGCAAGAAGAAGAAGGACGCCAACATCGTGACGAGCCAGCTGTCCAGATGAACGAGAAACCACTAGCTCATGCTGATGACCAACCTCGGGCTGAACTCCAACTGCGCCATGGCCGCTCCGTCGTTGAACTACTATGGCTTATCGAGGCACGACAGCTGATTGCTCGTGTGTACACACATGACGTAGTACATTGTGCAATAAAGCATTCTGTACTTCTTGTTTAACAAACATTACAATGAAGGCTTTAGCTAACCCCGTTCAATGCTTTGGCCCCGTTTAACAGAGAATATTTCAATGGAAGCACTACAGTAAAATGTTTCTTTTTTTTGTTGGAGTGCTGAAGCCATTTTGTTTACTGTTTGATTAATGACATTGTGTACTGAATTGTGTTTCGGAAACAATTCGGTGTACTATCTCCTGTGTTGAAGTGATATCCGATATGTTTGCAGGCACTAATGCAGCATGAAAGATTTCAAACACGTTTCCAAGCCAAACACTTTTGCAACGTAATTTTACATTTGATTAAAATTGCAATTTTTTGCCTTTTTTAGCAATAGATGCTAGAGGTAAACTGTCTCTTTGAGGCTTTAATTAAGGACTTACTGAAATTGATGAATTGAGCCAGGCTGTTAGGCACAAAACAGTGAAATTCAATTAGTATGGCATAAAAATGATGTAAACTTATGAAAAGTGAAAAATTTAATTAAAATAATGACAAAAAAAAATTAAATATTAGTTTTTGATATTTTAATAAAATATTATTTACTCGCTTATTTTGGGGCATAGCAACGAATTTTGCATGATTTAACGGATGGATGACTTCTGCTGGAAGAAGGGAACGGATGCTTTTGACAAGGCATTTACTTGAGCATTGAGGAAACGCAAATATTTTAAATTATGCCTGAAATTTCTAATGACCCCATAATGGGCTTTCTCGAGCAGATCGTGGAAAATACTGTCTTCTCCTTTTTGGCGGCCAATTTGCGCCAAATTCAGCAAAGGCCTTCAGTAATGATTGATGACAGCAGTGGCTTTGGCCCTATAGTATAGACATGAATGGGCCTTGGCCCGTGTGTATTCGTGCGGCTGGATTTATCGTCTGGCTTGCATCCTTCGTCATCCAATTTGATTTGGGTCGGGTAACACAGACAGACGCACACAAACACATGGACAGACGCGTACACAGAAAGATTTGATCTGGCATTGTTCTCTCCCACTGACCGACAATCGCTGAGCAGACAATTATCAATCAGTCGTCCGAGCTGAAAATAGTCTTCTGACAGAGCCAGTAACCTCTCAAAATCGAGCCCATCGTCTTTCTACACGCGTAGAAAGAGGCACGCACGCAGTGATGTAACAATCGCACTCAAGTCGATGCACTCGCGCTCTCTCACTCGCTCATCTGAGGTATGTAGGCAGGGGAAGATCATTGCGATAGAACCAAAGACACCGAGAAATTATCCAAACATAACTCACATTCACCATCGTAGTCGATTACAAATGAAATCTGCGCTCCTGAATGAGTCCACGAATCGATCGGCTTGGCCATAGACAGTCGTTGACAACTGATTTGTTTTTTTGTTGATTGATTGGTTGCTTGTACTTGGTGACGTCAGTCGCTCCGCCAGCAGTCAGCCAGCTTTTGATCGACCTCTATCACGCGCTTTGTCAGCGATATAACTTCTATATCCACTCTGATGGGTGCTGCTGTTGACTGCGAGACGAGTGCACATTGAAGAGCGGCGTGGACGAGCACGCCTTGGCCTTCATCTTGACGCCGTCGCCGTCGGTCTGATCCAAGGGAGGCGTGTGCGAGCTGAGCAGCGATTGCGTCGAGCTCTCGCTCTTGATGGTCACGTGCGAGAGCGACACCGCGTCGCTGCTCGTGTCCGTGTCGTCCTCCTCCTCCTCAGAGCTCGTTTCATCGGGGGAGCCGCTGCTGTTCCTGCCCTTGGAAATTGTATGTTTCACGTAGTGTTTGCTCTTGCTCTGACACACGGGGCCGTCCAGCAGCAACATAGCTTTGCTCTGATCCGCAGGCCTGAACATGTGCAACGTAATGCTGAAGTCGGGAGGGTAGCTGCGGTTGCCTTTCTCCTTAGCCACCTTGTCCACCTGATGGCGCTTCAACTATAATAAACAGTTTCTGTTATTCGTCACATAAAAGCAAACCTCCTAAAATAACAAGTCCTCTGGATAAAGCGCAAAAAGACAAAACGTTTTACCTGGAGATAGACTTCCTCTCCTTCCTCATCGACTGGGGCCAGTCTGGGCCAAACACTAATGGCATTGTTGTCCTCCTCGTGTTCGTAAGCCTCTTCGTTGGAATGGTGATGATTGTTTGACCACAATCTCGAGTTCGACGCGTGTTGCGTGTGAGAAGCAGAAGTGTAGAGGAGACCCGTTTGCGGCACCGACGAGTGTCGCATGCGCTTCTCGTTGAAAGACTTGCTGTGGGGAGAGGAGGACTCCAAGGCGGCTTTGTGCTCCTTCATTCGTCGGCCAAGGTCGCCAATGGCATTAGAATTGCTCCATTTATAATCCTCATTCTCCTGCGTCTCATAGGATTGAGGGCCGGCTTCGCGTTGCGCATCCCCCGGTTGCTGCAGCATCACGTCATCAGTTATGGAAGCGTGCTTCAAAAGGTTTGTGGTGGCACTAAGGAGGTCACTGGCCAAGGAACTGTTGGCATTGCCACCACTGTTGCTCTTCCTCTTCACCTTCGCCTCCACTTCCTCCATTCCGCTGCAGCTCGGGGGTTCAGAGGAGACGAGCAAAGAGTGAGCCTTGTTTCCCAATGATCCGTTGCTGTGATGGCTGCGGGATAGAGTAATGGACGAATCGTCTCTACTCATGCGTCTCCGCGTCCCCCTTTCGGATGGCGGTCGATTCGGAGTCACCGTGTGACACAGATCAGAGTTGAATCGCTGCGCAGCGAAAAACGTGTTAAACCAGAAGTGGAACTCTGGTCGTCTCTTCGTCGCCGTTTGCGACGGCTTGACCATGAGCATGTCGAGCCAATTGTGCTTGAGAAACAAGTCGACCTTAATGTCTCCGCAAACTATGAGGGGAGGGTCGAAAATCACGTTGACACGAGGATCGTCTCGTTTCACTTTCACGTCTCTCGAGACCAACGGGCCCTTCTTGCCATTTTGCTCCACCTCAATGCAGCAACTGTAATCCCCGCCAGGCAGAGCGCCGAAATGGGGCACAGGCTCCATGGTTAGGCACCGAAGAATGAGCTGCGTCGGCTTGTAGGTCTCATTCTGAGCAATCATTCCCGCGTAGTAGCTTATGTATCGCCTCTGACTCGGAATAGTGACGCCCTTCGAGTTGACAGTTCTCTGTTCACTGTAAAAGTTCAAGACTTCATCTGCGCTCTTAAAGATCGCTCGTTCGTGCTCCAATAGAAAACAACAGATCATGACGCCGGTGCGACCTTTGCCAGCTTTGCAGTGCACAACGGCAACGTTATCCTTGTCCTCCGCCAGCCACTTGGCCACATCCTGAGAAAAAAAGATAAAAAATGAAAACAATTCAAGCATACCATAAGAGCTCATTTAAGTGATATTTTAGATATTAATGCTCATAGTTGCCTGGCAAAAGTCGGGGATGACGGGAAAGTTTGGTGGGTGGTGATCGTCAAAAGGGTAGACGCTTACTCGGCCATGGAATTTGTCTTTATCATATACCCTTTCGGAACACAAATTATAGATACGATAGTGATCTTTATGTTTTCGCTCGAGAAAATTTCGCACGTCCTCCAAGGAGTTGCGATAAAGGGCCTCCGTCTTCTCTGCAGGGAAGCCCATGGCAATAATGCGCTTGTTGATGTAGGACAGATCGAGATTGAACCCGTCCTCCAAGTGGCGGCGCTTCTTCTTGCTCACGATTGACTTTAGGGCACTGGCCATTGTGCACTCGACCACTATCACTTGAGCCAACACGGAAGCCCCGGTATCAGAAGCAGAAGCGCCTCATCCCGCGCCCTCCATGACGGACACACGACTGCAAAAGAAAACGCACAAAAGAGTCATCACAAGGCAACAATCAAACGCATTAGCTCCGGCATATCTGATCTATGAGACATAGTGCTGAGGACAGCATTCTAGGAGACCTGCGTGGCAAATGAATGAATGCAGCCGAAAATCAATCGATATACGAATTGACGTGCACCGCTATTTCAATCCCCTGAAAGTTCACTTTAGATTTTTCCCAAAAGGACGAGAGTTAAGGACTTCTTTTGTACATCGGGAAGTGCAAGCTGCTCGTTTGATGCATCCACTTGTTTGAACAGAGCTGTTGCCACGGTGACCAGAGAAGCTTGCAACCTTGATTCGCCCAGGCCATAAATCGAGCTCAACTCGGTTTCCAGTCCCAATTAGATAAGAGTTGCGTGTCGCCCCAAACGCTAGACATGATGGCAGAGACTCCGGGGGCTCCTCTCGGCAATCACGAACAAAATGACACCTTAGCAGCAGCCCATGGGCAAACAAGCAAGCCTTCTTATCTTGGGACAAACTAGGCTGCTAAAAAAAAGCTCCGATCCGCAGCAATTTCACCTGGGTCAAACGAAAGCCAATGAACGAGCGGCGTCTACTGCGTCTGTTGACCCCATTACAAAGAGCACATGGTGTACATTGCAATTGGACGAAAAGGCCGCAAATAGACAAACAATCCTTGTTTACTCAACAACCCAAAAAAGCTTGCAAGGTGATCGACCCTTGGAGAAAGATAACTTTTGATAATATTGAAGTCGATACTAATTCGACTAATCGTCGCTCCATACTGTAGTCACAGGTGGCAATAAAAAATAGAGCAATTATTGAACACGGTAATCACTTGTTCACAGTCACCTAATATTGCAATCAAGGGAAAAAGGCTCGCTACGAGAATCCTAAACCTAAGAAAAACTCAACAGAGCCAATTAAGAGCACATCCAAGAAAAGCCTGTGAAGAGACGCTCAGAAGAAGAAAGATTCTTCAACACCTGCTTCACTTGGCCCAAAAAGTATCTGAACAGTAAGAAGCAAATAAGGAGGAAAAAGTAGTAGACGAATCGAATTCGGTGTAGATGTATGAACACCAATACTCAAAGTACAGTACATACGTCAAGCCTTAAAAAAAGGAAGTGTACTAGGGCACTTGTGGAACAATATCTCTTTGAAATCGCTCTGGAATGCTAACGTCGACACTCACGGCTCTCGACTCGGCCCCGGGGGTCAGACGGGCGTCATGGTGTTGAGGTTGCACGCGTTGTGCTCGTTGTCCTCGTCGCAGTAGTGGCTGGCTCGGTGCGGGGCCCCAGTCTGGGTGGCGACAGCGAGCAGCGCAGCAACAGCAACGTGCTCGCAGCTGTCGCGGGCAGAATCCGTCCAGGCAGGCTGGGGGCGGGCAGACGGCCGCGCGGGCAGAAATGGGACGACAGCTGGCGCGGAAACGCGGACGACATGCTCCTGCTCGAGTCGAACCAAGCACGTACCTACAATGCAATTAGGGAGACTAATAAATAATGCACAATGTAATGGAACAATTCACTCGGAACATAATGCTCTTCGGCTTAGAGCACAAACGTTGCTTTTTATCTCGATATTCTGTTGAAAAAATGGTATGATCAGCAAGAACAGTGGCTGTTCCTAAGTTTCTCTGGGCATACACATTAGAACTACATAAAACGGGCCAAGACGAACACAATCGTAGGTTGGATAAAGGCATTTGACGATCATCTCGACATTGATTGTTTTTCTTTGTAGAAAGCCTATGCTACGTCATGAATACGTCTTCACTTCACTTTGTTGGTAGAAATCGCTTTGCTGGCCGATATCGACGCTAGTGGCCGCTCTGGCAGCAGCGTTGCCGCTGTCAGTGCGCATGGCAACACCGAGGCCCCTCACATTTTGAAAGACGTGACAGCTGGCGAAAGCTGTCGTGTGTCAGCTGTCGCGCGTCAGCTGTCGATTGTCAGCTGTCGCTTTCGCCGTCAGCTGCTCCCCATTTGGCTCAAGGTATAAGGTTGAACCATTAGGGCTACTTTGAGCGCACAATGACGTCACGGAAGGCAACGGCTTGCGTAGCCTGAACCG
>JAOXNJ010081178.1:0-12107 GCA_028566655.1 Metis holothuriae
ACTCGTGCAGGGGGTAGGGGCGCGCACCAGCATGCATACACACACGCGCGGGAACCTAGTGCAGGAGGTAGGGGCGCGCACCAGCATGCATACACCCGCGCGCGGGAAACTAGTGCAGGAGTTAGGGGCGCGCACCAGCATGCATACACACACGCGCGGGAAACTAGCGCAGGAGGTAGCGGCGCGCACTAGCATGTATACACACACGCGCTGCAAACTAGTGCCAGGTACAGGGTAGCGCGTACCAGCATGCATACACACACACGCATCAAACTTTAGCTTGGCAGGGTAGCGCGCACTAGCATGTTTACACACACGCGCGTCAAACTAAAGAAGGGGGTATGGTAGCGTGCACCCCGCATGCATATACACACGCACACATGCGTCATAACTGGCCAAGGTGAAAGGATAGCGCACAAGCACTCATTCCAACGCGTTCTAGCAAGTTAAGCGCACACCAAAATTATCGATTTACTCAAATAGCTGCAATGAATTTTATGCGTATTGCTACTTGCTTATGTTTTCTTTATGCTTTTCTCGGCTTTTTTCTTCTTGGGCGAATGTACGATAAGAAAACGAAACAAGCGAGGCTAGTTGAGTATTTTGAGGAGACAAGCATCGATTTTCTTACAATTGAAGAAAACAAGAAAGAACATATGGTCTTTCTTCACGAGATTTCTGCATCAATCATCGCGTCCCTGGCGACAAACATCACCTCAACGAACAACAGAAGAGCAAAGAAATTTCAGACGTATCTCAATATGGAACTCGAAAAGATAAAAGAGACGAATGTTACAGAGTTTTATGATCTTTTCCAGTTTAATGAACTGTTTAAAAACCTTCTAGATCAACCTTTGACTAAGCGGTCCTCTCTTATTGAAAGCTTTGTGAAAATCCAAATAACAATGAGTGCTTTTTATCAGAACTGTAATACAGATTCGTCAGATTTAAAGACTCTTTTAAAACAAATGCTTGTCAAAACACATTCGGAATATTTAGTTCTTAACTCGCAACTTTTTTTAAATTATCCTGAAACATATATCTCAACCCATTACAAATCATTTTATTTGAACTAGATAATAAAGTCAACAGAAAAAATTGGCAGTTTGTCTGTTTGCTATTTACTTTTGATGTGTTATCTTATTTGCGCAATGTCACGATCTATCTTTGGAAGCAAAAAAGCAGGAAACAAATATATCATTTCTTGCAAGAATCTCTAGAATCATTTTATTTCAAACAACCATGGAGCCAAAAACTCAGTTTTTCCTTCTCATGCGATCAATTAACAAATGTTTTATCGAGAAAGACTCTGCATGTGACTATCATTATGAGAAGATAATTACGCTGATCAAACGCTGCTGTTATCATTTTATGGGCACGGTTAATGCTCAAGGCGCACTTTGGACTGAAGACGTCGGACAAAATCTTTTGGGTGCCCTACTGCAACAATTTCCTTCTAACGACAGAGCCTTGGTGTCAAGCGAGTTGGTTGATCGTGCGATCTGTGACTTCGTTATAGATTTTTATGAGTCAAAAATGTCGCACCGACGAGAGCCCATCTTTGGCTATCTTTATTATATTCTATTCTACGGTGTTCTTCAAACTTTCATGCAATTCCGGGGATATACTGAAGATCATCGCAAAAACTTCATGGCTGGGTTCGCAGATTCAATTCTTGTGATTATGCACCGATGAATATCGAGTCGCTCAATGACTTTCCCCAGTGGCTCTCAGTAAATGGAGGAATTGGAACATACAACCGATCTTTCGCTTTTTCCTCTCCTTGATTTTTGACAATAAATACAAAACGATATAAAAAAAATCTCTTTTATTAATCAGTGTAAAGAATGGGTAGCTTGATGCCGAGGTGAGCAGATTCTGAGAAAATATTTGTGGCGACGCGGAGATCTTCGTGCTTAGTGGTGTTGTTAAGAACAATATAACTATGTGCATCATGTTTGCTTTTGAAATGATCAGCTCGGAATTCCTTGAATCGTTTTTCAAGCATTAATTGACGAGCGAGAAGATGGTTTTGTTGTTGATCTCCGAAATTATTAAATAAAACATAGCTGAATGTGTTACTTCTTATTGTTTTTGCCTTTCTTCCTTTTTCGAAAACATTTTGGGATATCAGTATGAGGGAGAAAGCATATTTACGACGATAAACTGTGAATGCCTTTTGAACATCCTTCGACTCAATTGCTTCCTCGAATTGATCGTCAATTATAATGCATGAGTTCTTTGGAACGTTAAGGAATTGTCGCACTGTAGGAAGACCTTCTCTGAAGTGAATTCTGATTGATGGCAGATGTTCGTTCCATTTAGGGTTTTTAGCACCAGGACAGGAATAGTAGAATAGGTGTTTGATTTTTTCGGAGAGTATATTATGTTTTAGAAGATTTCTACAAAATCGAGTCTTCCCAACGCTAAAAAATAATGAGAAAGACTTAAGAGGTAAAATCATACCCTGATGACCCCGCGACAATCATTGCGCAAGGGTGTTCAATTTTGTAGCCGTCGGCGATTGTTCCTTGAATAGATCGCATTTTGATGCTTCTTGGGTGATAAGAAGATCTGGTGAGGAGTTTCTTGCAACGGTTCGCTTCTTTTCGATACTGTTTACTTTAAAAACAGCAAAGTCGGACGACGCGAGCCAAATATAACCAGGAACACTTTCCACTTGAAGTTTGAAGGAGGCTCTTTCACCTGTTTTTTTTGACAGTAGGTCAACGTTTGTTATTTGTTCTAGATTCTCGATTTTAAATATTACTCCGTCAATGTAAATTTCCGTCTTGTTATTCTTCTGCTTATAGAACGCAGCACTACGAATCTGGGTCCAAAATTCCATTAACAGAAATAATTTTTGGCTTCTATCGAAATGAATGACTGTTCCAGAAGATTCTTGTGCCAAGTTAACTATTTACTTAAGTGTAAATACCAAAAATTGGCATGGTCTTCATTACCACAAATAAACATTTTCGCAATATAAATGCCGCGTAAAGTTATAATAGATCTAGCAGAGATTTTACAGTATTGTACAAGTCATAAGCTAGAAAAAAGAAGGGGTGATAAACCCGGAGACACTCAAGAAGTTTTTACAGGCCAGCTCGGAAAAGATCTTATCCCGTACGATGCCCCGTCACGAAAACGAATCAAGAGTGCTGCGAAGCTCCTCTCGAAATCTTCGAAAAAACGAAAACGATCAGAAAAAAGACGATCAGAGAAGAGGAAATCCTCGAAGAAGCGTAAAATCGATGACAAGGAAGAGAAAATCCAGAAGAAATCAAGCACGTCCATGGACGAGTCGGAAGAAGAAATCCTTGGTACAGGAGAAGAATACGGAGATGGACGAGATACTGGAAAAGATGACATCTTTGAGCACAACATCGCCGAAAAAACGGCGATCGAAAACTCCACCTCCGACTCCGACAGTGAGTCCGAAAAAAGCACTGGCGTCTCATCAATCGAAGACTCCGAGAGTGAATCAGGCAGCAGTGACTCCGAATCAGCAACAACAGAAAAAAGTGACTCCGAATGATCTTTACAGATTGGGGTGGGAAAAAAAATATGGCGCAAAAGGACGATCAAGAGTCTTCTTTAAAGCAGCGCGTGAGTTGTTCCCCACCCCATTTTGAACTGATCTCAAATATCCCTCATCGTATTCATCTGATCTTAAAAAATTTCTGCGTACCAAAGAAAGCCTCAGTCGACATAGACCACGAATTAGAAAAATGAATCGCCGAACAACAGTTGTTGCCGGCCCCCATGTTGCAATTCAGGCTGATATTATGTAATGGTTTCACTGTGTCTTTAATTAAAAAAATAAAAAAAAATAAAAAATGAAAAATGAATCCATCTTAGGTATGTTGACAAAACGCCACGTCACAACAAAGGTTATAAATATGTTCTTGTGGTAGTTGATATAGCAACGGCAAAAATTTGGGCCAAACCATTAAAAACTAAAAATGGTGATGACACTGCTGCTGCAATCGATCTTATTGTAGAAAGTATGCCTGATTGTCCAAGATCATTTGCATCTGATGATGGTGGTGAATTTCGAAATGAGAAACTTCGTCAGCTTCTTTATAATAAATATGGAATGTTCCAATACCGGCTTTCTGGACGTCATAAAGCTTATTATGCTGAGCATAGCATGTAATTTAAGCATTTGTAAATAACCTCACTTAGAATTAAGCAAAAAAATTAAGCATCGTTTGGCCCGCTATTATTCTGAAAACAACAGTACAAAATGGATTGATGTTCTCGATAGGATTGTTGATAATATAAACAATACAGTAAATAAAACTCTTGGCGTTGCACCAAATTCTATCACCGAAGAAAACTGGCCGGAAATATTTGAAAGAGTAAATGCGGGAAAAACACAGAAGCTTCCAATATGCAGATTCTATCCAGGAGATAAAGTTCGAATACCTTTGGAAGACTTTTTACCCCCAGCGGAAAGGCTTTTTCGAAAAGGATATAAGTACAATTGGACTGAAGAGCTCTACACAATCCACAAAAGCTACAGATCAGCGACAGTTTGCTATTTCAAACTTCGAGGCCCTGCTGGAAATATCTTAAAAAAATCTTTTTATGAACGGGAGCTCAATATTGTCATAAGAAAAAAAACGTTAAATATTTATTTATTTTTAATCAATTTAGAATGAATTACTACTCCATTTTACTTGATTCTAATGCACGTAATTGTTGCGTTACATTAAGTCAGGATAAATCGGAATTTGAATGGTACTATTCGATTCGATGGTTGGGAACTCATGTCAGGGCGACAAGCTGTTACGCGAGATTCGAAAAGGCGTCAACTAATCTTGTTCCCATACGCTGTAATCTAGTCGAGGAAAATAGCGCTAATCCCAACGGGGTAGTTGCTGTTCTTGCGAACTGGACTAAACAGCATCATCATGTTATGTTAAACAACGATCGATGGATTATGGAGAAAAACAAGTCGAGTATCAAAATCAGTGTTGATCACAAAGTTAGTCATCTTATGTTGACACTAGAATGTTCGGAGTAACGCTCTCCAAAATTGATTCATTTTATTTGTTTTGGCTCTTCTTATATTTGCTGTTGATATTCTTTGCATTTTCTACTTTCATGATCATATAACAATATGGCGAAAAAGGGTCTTTGGTAAGTTATTGTTGTAAATTTTAATTTTTATCTATAATTTAGTAAGGCGGTTTCCCGTTTTATTCCAAAAAATTCAAAGGACGCGGACGGAGAAAAACTAAAGCAGAAACGAAAACGCGCAAAACAACGAAAAAAAAGAAAACCAAATCAAAATCAGCAAGGCGTCGGAAGAAATAAATATCAAAAATGGATGCCGGTACTGCTGAGGCTCTTCTTCAACATCTTCCAAATTTTGCTGGAATATATTTTGCACGTGATCTGGATAAGCTTGCTCTTCTTGATTTTCCTTCCGCTTTTCTAATTTATCATGAACAACACTGGATAGCCCTTTATATTGATACATCAACCATTGAAATTTTTGATCCATTAGGCTTTATTACAAACAAAACACTTGATTCTCTTCATCATTTCCTAAAAATCCAGCTTCAGAAAAAAATTCTCCATTGTTCTCCACGGGTTCAGTCAGCTAACTCATCAAACTGTGGTAAATTTACTGTTTGTTATCTTTACTGGCGTCTCGACTGTAAGAAAACACTCACTTCTTTTCTTGAACTTTTTTCTCGTGATCAGATTGAAAACACCGATATTATTAATATTCTATTTAATTCAATAAAGTAAAATATTTTTCAAGTTTGCTTATTTTCTGTTTTCAGGTAGGTTATTTTGGGAAACCAATATGTGAGTTTTAGTTTCCCTTACCAGCAAAAATGATTGACCTATCTTTTGGGAAATCCATGTTTGACTTTTTGTATCCCCAACTTACGAAAATGGGGGACCCATCTTTTGGGGGAACCCATAAATGACTTTTGGTATCCCTATCTTCCGAAAATGGGTGACCCATCTTTTGGAGAACCCATAAATGACTTTTGGTATCCCCAAATTATCTTTTGGGGAACCCATATGCTATTGACTCGAAATTCGGATAGGCATCATAGATTGCATAGATATACAATATTTAATATAAAAACGATTTTTATTGATCAGTTACAGAAATATCATTGTGTGGTGTTTTAACGAATTTCTTTGGGTATACAGGCATATAAATGAGATGGAATTTTTCTTCCAGGTTTCTTCGGAATCTTAGTTTTACGTGCAGCGGGCCGGTAGATCTCTTGAGATTTTCGAAATTGATAACCACGAAAAAATTGTGATTTACAAAGTGATGAAAAGGTAGCACTCCACTGCTCCATGGATTAAAGAGTCGGTCAGTGCTCTGTAGAAAATTATAGTAAAATTTTGTATCCGTTGTGAGAGGATGTCCAGGTAATGGTTCACTGTTGACCAAAACAGTGAAAGATTCAAGGTCGTGTCGCTTGAAATTAGTAATTGATTTTTCCATCGATGGTGAATCCTGAGCCATCGGACGAATAGCAAAAAATGCATATTTTGGAAAACATCCTCGGGACAAATTGACAAGAAATTCTGATTCGCCACTATCAAGAATATTGTAGCGAATCGGATAATCGTAAAAATCACATTCGAAATCATATGATTTAAATTTCGCCATTTTTACATCAAGTCTTTCGGATCGAAGAAACATCGCGCAAAGTCGGGGTCGTTTTAACTCGATATAGCTATCGCTAAACTCATAGGGGATTTTCCTTCCATCGGCACATGTGATTTCGTCGGAGATTTTCATCACCGCGGCACTTGAAGGAGCGCGATAAAGCTTAATGCAAATCTCGAGGTTGTCTGGGAGGCAATTCGGCTGGAGCGCTAATCCATGATTTAGCGGCGAAATGAACTCGTACCGATACCAGACTGTACTGTAGGTCGTTCCATCAATCTCAATTCTTTTGAAAAATTTTGTGGCGTTAAGTCGGCGCCCTGCTATTATCTCAGGCGATCTTTTTAAGATCTGGGAATCAACGTTATGTATATCAAAGCAGCCGACAAGACTCATCGTAGAATCAAGATAGTTTTGATCAAACATTGACTTGCGCCAAAAATGTCCAGTTAAAGCTGATTCGGAATCGGCATTCTTTGATGTTACAAGATCTTGCTGAATTTCAATGTTCATGCCATCAAAAAGCTTATCAACGAATCCATTATCCGGGACAACTGTGTCAGGAAGCTCAACTGTTAATGTCATATAAGTATCAGAAAACTTGAAGTATCGTTTTGAAGGTGGAATATTCCATACAAGCTGAGATGCGTCAGACTCGTCTGGAGCATATTCCTGCATTCTTGGATCCTCATAACCATGTGTATCATCGGAACTTGATTTAGAAAAAGCGAGCATTATTTATTATTTTTCTAGGAGTGAATGATTCCGAATTTCGAAGTCAGTCATCAAGCGCTTTCTCCAAAATCAATATTTATCAGCAAATAAAAATGATGCCAAAAATAGTGCATTGAGATTTTTTGCGGAAAAAATAAAAAATGATTATTCGAAATAAGCTTAAAGAGTTTTGTGAACTATTTATATTCAGTGAGAAAACAGAACTCCAAAAAGACATTATTTTATTAAATATCCTCAATGAAGGTTTGTTCGCCTGTTGTTCTTTTCTGATTTAAAATTTTAGTAAAAAGAATGGTCAAAGAAGAATGTTCTTCAAGCGATATCATGATGATTGAAAGTTTAAAGATTTGCGAATCCATTACACCGACTACTGAAGAATTGAGTTCCATCTATTCCTGTAACCAGTCGATGGCTCTATTGACAGAAAAAGATTACCAGAATAGAATAAAAGAAGCATTTTACTCAATCGCTAGACGAGCAGAAGAGTATTGCGAGAACTGTCTCCCCGACAATTGTCTATCTGTTTTTATTGCAGCAGAGCTTATTGATTCTCGACTTAAATCAATCACATTAGAGCAAGATGATGAGACGTGGAAGAGTTTCTGCGAAAATTCCCGGAGATTTCTCATAATGCTGCTTGAAAACTCCGTAACACGAAATCAAGATCTCTCGTTGTTGGTAACTGAGATTTATAATCAACTGAAAAAATGTACTTTTCCATGGGAGCGCAGTAGATTTTCCTTTAGCGGTCTTGCTTTATTTGCAGTAATCATCCTCATAAAATCAGTCATTGGGAGATATTTTATAAGCTCCATTTCTCAGAACATAGATTCTCCATAGAGTGATTCATAGTAAGCTGCTTCATCATCTCTTACTTTATCTGCATCTTTTGCTCTCGCACCTGTGTAATTTCCTTCTTCTTAAATTCGATTTGAATTGGATCAATTATTTTGGGAGTCCCATTTGGGGAACCTATTTTGGGGGTCCCATTTAGGGCTCCCATTTTTCTCTTACCTGGAAGTCGCCAGATTTCAACTTCAAGGGCAAGAATCTTGTGAACCGTCACACCTGAGGCATTGAAATTAAATCTGTCCAACTCGTGACTTTCCATAAATTGTTCACTGAATTTCATTAAAAATAAATTCTATACATTTAAATCACTTGATTCGTGAGTCATCGCATTCTTCAAGAAGACTTATTCTGTCGCTTGCTGTTCTTATGTAATCAGTTGTGTTTATACAAGTCGAATGTGATGGATAAAATGAGCGGAACTCAGGCTCTGTCCCCACGTCAGTTTCTTTCATTGATTTTGTTATAATCCAGGCATCTTAATAAAAGTTAAAGAATTTATATTGAGACAAAAAATCATACCGATAAGAATTCTCGAGGGCAAAACGATATTTTCAAGAATATTTTTGACGGTATCGTATAGGAAATATTTTTCACTCGTGTAAGGAAAGGTCAGTGCCACATGATCAAGCTTGAGATCAGGATTCCATGGTGTACCAAAGCGGGTAGGGGGTAAAAAGCGGAAGCCTTTTTGCAAAGCGAAATTGATATCGGAATTCTTCAATCCTTTGTCTTCCAAACTATGAGCGTTATAATACTTTAAAACATCTGGATCAAGCATATTCTGAATCGACGGAACTTCTCCGTTTGGCAATAAATAGTCGATTTCATCTCGGAAGAACGCAATCTCACTTTTGTGAAATTTTCCTTCAATCTCAGTCATTCAAAATCAATTTTTTTATTCTTGGTAATGAAATGGTTATAGAAAGCGAGTGGTTATAAAGGGAGGAGCATCTGCTTAAATTTGTAAGCAGTAAATATTTGAAAGAAATATTGACACATAACACTTGAAAATGGTTCAATTGGAATCTAAACGTCGTCGTCGCTTGACACAATGATGACTCGTCGTTTTTTCGGAGCGCTTTCATCTTCATCAGAGCTCGCTAAGTCCCTTTTTCGTTTTGTTGTTGCTTTTGGTTGATTGAGATGAGACCTTGGCAACACTTGTTAAATGAAATCATGATAATTCCCTACCTTGTTTGAGTTTGGATCCCAATCGTCTTCATCATTCGTTTTGTTTGAAAACTGCATTTTTCACACTCATCAGACTGGACGTAAACCCGCGCTGGTAGAGCAGTGTTCTCTTCAGTCAACCTTTGATTTACTATTTTTATATTCTAAATCTTACTATAATACATACTGTGCTTCACAGCTATCACTATTTAAACTAAGACGATCCATTGAATCAACTGTTGAGGTAGTGTCAACATCACTTTGCTGATTAGAATCATCTATAAAGTCATTTAATGAGGAGGAAATGGATTCGTCTTCCGATCTTTCTTCATCATAAAGTAAGAAAGAGTTTTTGGACGCCCGTAAATTGCTTTCGTCATCTGCTGTTTGGCTCTCCTCGTCGCTCACTGATGGTGAGCTATCGCTTACATTGATGATCTCAACTTCATCAATGTTCATCGTGTTTTTAATGGATTTCTCATCTTAAGATTTTGTTTCTCCTAGTATCTTAAAGAATTTTAGCATTACTGGCACCTGTTGTTCCAAAAAAATCTTCCATACGAAAAACCATTCTTAAAAAATAATACACTAGCAAACCCTTTCTAAACTTCATTAAAATCAGAGCAATCATCAGCAGTTCATTCGCAACGACCCCGATACGTTGCAAAGACACCATCATTCAGACGGTTCAATTTCGTCGCTAAAAGCAGAATTAAGCAATGAGTTCTTAAAAACGAAATAACCGTTCTTGTCTTCTTCAAAATCAATAAGAATAGTAACAATGTAATCCAGCATTTCGTCCTCATTTCGTTGTTTGGAATTCCAGAGCTCGCTTGCACACAGTGTGTGCCAATTTTCGTATGCGGGATGCAGACGTAGTGAGTCAGGTGAAACAAAGTAGGATACAGCTCTTGGCCTTGTTCCAAGAGAGCGTGATGAGTAGCCAAGACTATTCCTTGAATCACTTTTTCGATAGCTTTGAAAAACCAAGACTTACAAAAACGAATTCATTGACTCAACTCTGGCCGTTATATTGATGAGGTACATTTTTCCTGATTCACTGAACTGTAATGCATCAGGCGTTATCAAATACGGGAAAATAATGCTGTCACTAAAAAATTAAATGTTAAATAATTTACTTATGAAAGCTCCTTACTTTTGGTTTTTAAATTTCATTGCTCGCCCGCCCCATAGGAAGTGGACAATTGGATCTGGGCACATTAAAGAACAACTGATGTTTACACCATGATGATAATCTTTATGAAGAAAAATGATGTTACCCTCATCTTTCTTCGGGAAATCAAAAAAATGAATGTCGAATGTTGAGCTTTCGAGCTCATGTGTATCATCTGCGTACAAAGTGTCATCATAGGTAGCGTCTTCTACTATAACAACTCCAACATCGTCAAAATTGATATCAAATATCGATCTAAGTCGAAGAGCAATTATATTTTTTCTGACTGCAATATATATAATGAAGAGATTCGGTCTACGAGATAAATAAAAATATGATTCATAAATGTAAATGCTTACGGGTTGTGATTTTTGACTCCTTTAATCATCTTCGGATTGCAAAAGGCTTCGGCTCTGATAAAATTTCCCATTAATGTACAGCCAGTTAGTCGCCCTCTCGCTACAAAGAGAAGTGATAAGCTTTATACATTCCCATAATCAAAATCCATACCTGGCAGTCTATAGTCGAAATCTCTATCGCATAGCAAAATGCTTCTTTTGATGAGCGCCATTGCCGACTTGATAAGCTGTGAATGTTATGTGAACCTGTTAAATACCTTCCCAAAGGTGTGCTCACGCATACACTAATCCTTGTGGCGCTGTTATAATGGCGCTCTTTTTTCTGTGATATAAAACGTATTGTTTGAGCAAATATTTACGTTTTTCAAAAAAAATCAAAGTTTTTTTGGGATGTCATCTTCATGGAATCAGCCGTACTTGAACGAAGAGAACACTGAAGACGCAACTTTTTCATCTGACGACCTCGAAGATGTCGTCCGCGACTTGAATATTTCCGTCAAGGACATCGTTGAGAATGTTGACGTCAACACCGACGTTTCAACAGCAGCATTGATTGTCAGTGTAGTAGCGCTGATTGTCGGTCTCATTTACGGGTTCTACAAATGGGTGAGACAATTCGGAACAATTGAAGACGCTGCTGAAAGAGTTCTTGAAACCATAGTTCTCGGACCGAGAACAAGCGAATCGTGCAACGCTACAGAGACACCAGAAAATGTGGAGTTGGAAAACGTCGTCTCGAAGCCGAAAGCCGCGAAAGAGGGGGAGAGTGCTACGGAATCAGAGCTAGAAGCTCTGAGTGATGACCAAATGCTTGACCGCCCGCGTTCTCCATCACCTACTGTCAGCGAGATCACTGAAGTGACGCCAACACGTCCGCGACAGCCACTCGCTCGCGATATCACAAGCTCAGGTAAAATATATTGTTGAGATCATTCGATAATTATTCTGTAGATTCAACCCCTCCGAAACCAAGAATTGTCAAGACGAGATGTCCTCCCTATCGCTCGATCGCCAACAAGGGTCGAAAAAGTCCGGTTAAGTGCAAGAGTAAGTCTTAAACTTAACCAGAACAGAGTTATGATCAATTCCAGAAATCCCATCTCCAGATATCCGAGATCGAGCCTATGACTTCTCTTCTTGGACGCCGGAAAACTCTGCTTCT
>JAOXNJ010081289.1:0-12106 GCA_028566655.1 Metis holothuriae
AGGAACCCTCAGTGATTGTTACAAGAATGGCACAACTCTTTGCCATGAAGTGTTGTAGTGTTGCTTTTGAGTGGCTCAACATACATGCATTCCACTGCCTGTGTGTGCGTTCGTCAGTCACAGACTGCATGCCTAGATCCGTTCTACAACTTTGGCCCGCAGTGGCTACCTGGGGTTTGCCTCGGGGCCTTTTCTGATCCCAGGTCAATCCCTCCTGTGGCCCCAGTGCTGTCGGGGACTGACAATCCATACATTGGTGCCTGGCCTTCTGAGCTTCCTGCTTGGAGGCCTTTAAGAGACACCGCTATCTTTTGCTCAAGGTCTCTTCTTACTTAACTCCTATTTCGCTTTAGAGACAATAGTCCTGACTCCCGTCAGGTTGCACGTACAAGTGGTGAGTGTTGCATAACTACAAACTTTTTTCGTTGCCAACGCACCAAGCTCCATCGTCCTTATCCCCTCACCAAAGATGATTCATGGCATATCTCACTTTTTTGCTATCTTCTTCCAAATCTGTCTTTTCTCGTCGTCGACCTCGTTGATGCGTGAAGCGCGACAAATGGAAGGAGGGAGTAACTCCGTCGCTTTTCACAGTTGCAAGTCAGCTTCCACATACTTTCACTCCTACGAACTTATTCTCTTCCCTCAATTTCAACTAGTACATTAGTGTATGCCGATGGTCTATGAAGTGATAAAAGGTGTGCTGTGTAGCTGTAAATTCAAAATACAACTCGGAGTGAGTCTGTGGATTGGGGCCTCGTTTCCGGCCTCTCTCGACCTCGGGGCTACAATGCATAGTGAGTCTTTAGTTAGCAGGTCTTCGTATAGTATGCATGGAGGCTTTTTCGGTCTCATTGGCGTGTTCCCACTAATCTCGTGGCTTGTTCTTAAGTCTTTGACATGTTTTTAGTATTGAAAGCTCTTGTCTTTGTGCATAACGCTCTTTGTGCTCAGATTAGCTTAACATGCAACCCAACTTATTGCTAGTGACCTGGTTAATTGTTGAAGAATGCCTAAAAGTCTCAAGTACCTTAAAATGGAAAAAGAGGTCAGAGAGCCTCTAGTTGTTCCTCGCGGTTTCATTGGAGCCTCTCTTTCGTCTTTAGACCTCAAAAACTGCAACGGGCCATCTCACTAAAGATATATTTTTCTAACAAGTTTGTGGAGGTTTTAACTCCGATAGCGTTCCTGTCCAAAAACTCTTAACACGTTAGCCGATGTAAAGGTTTACTAATCATTCATTTTTAATGTTTTTCCACGTGATGTCAAAGCTATTCCATGTTTTCTAATGATCTTCATCCTTGTGTAAAGGCTGAAGGTGAGGTTGCTGCACTCAACCGTCGCATCCAGCTGCTCGAGGAGGACTTGGAACGCTCTGAGGAGAGGTTGGCCACAGCCACCCAGAAGTTGGCCGAAGCCTCCCATGCCGCCGACGAATCTGAGCGGTAAGTCACTAACATTCGTTTGTAGCGTTGAACATTCTTCCAAATCAAAACTGCGTAAAACTTTCAACTACAATTTCATTACACAAACAATGCAATGCTATCTTGCCATTTCCATTTGCCTCCATTCTTCTCTGAAATGAGATGTGTTGCCATAGAAGTTTATACCCAATCCCATTTTTTGCCTGGCTTGATTGATTGGCTTCTCTTGATCTTGTTGTTTTTTCCATCCTACAACTAAAGCTGAATTAATTTGTGCTCCTATTACATTCTAGATGTGTAAATTAGCGATCAATGTGTTTCTAAAAGACTAATTTGAGTATGGCTTCTTATGTTTGTGTTTCTAACCTTGCCTTTCTTTTCGTACTGACCCGTGCACGTAATGTAGCGTAAGGAAGGCGTTGGAAAACAAGTCGAATATGGAGGACGATCGTGTGGCCATGCTGGAGACGCAGCTCAGTCAGGCCAAGCAGATCGCCGAAGAGGCCGACCGCAAGTACGAGGAGGTAAGTTCTCTACATCGATTTGACAGACTAAGACAACCTGACGACGATCTGCAAAAGGGCGATAAACTGGCCAAAACGAAGGCTATGAGCCACTAAGACAATGGAGTCATCATGAAGGTTGTGTGCACTGAGTGGAACACATTGGAGATCCAACTATTGTGCTTACTCCGTAGAACAGTGTAGTTAGTTTGGGAAGCTTTATGAGTTTCAAGGACGCACACATTATTTGCACACTCATCCATGACTGTGACTCCAGAGAATTACAAACGTAATGCCTCTTCATTCTACTAGTTCAGGGCACCTTCATTCATTAGTTGAACGCATGTCTAGCGTGAACGCTTTTAGAGTGCGCATGATGCCGGCTCTTGCTTAATAGCAACTGGATCGGCTTCTAAATTGAACGTAGTGTTTTGATATGATACCAGCTCACCTCTCACCATCCTCCTTCTTGGCATTTGGTTTTGCCTTTTTATGACCTAACGTTTTTAGTTATTGATTATGAATGTGGTTTTTAGCTAATCGCTCAGATAAGCTGATGTATAAGTTGCATAATCTTTTTTCCTCTAACCTTCCGATGTACGAGGAAGTCCCTTCTTTCAACAATTTTCTTTGCAATGGAGAGGAAATGGCAAGAAATATCTTAACTTTTCACTTAATATGGATTCTTTTAGGGAAAAGATATGCGTTAATTTTGTGACTTGAATACAGTTGGAGCCTTTTATTGATTGATCAACGGTGTTGGTGGTAAATAGGATGCGCAAGGTGTTGGAGAACCGAAGCCTCTCGGATGAGGAGCGCATGGAGGCCCTCGAGAACCAGTTGAAGGAGGCCAGATTCCTTGCTGAAGAAGCTGATAGGAAATATGATGAGGTCTTCAACTTAGTTTCTTTCCATCCCCTATAGCTCATTACTATCCTAACTCCCGTCTGATTGACTGTAAACTTTGAACAATTACGGTACATAAGATTCCGTGTGGTTCATACTATGAACTTTAGTCGTTCTTTTAGTGTTTTCCCCAGGGAAGTTTTCAATCTAACTGTTTTTCTTCTCTTCAATCGAGGTAGTGACATATCCATTAGTTACTAGTTCCACTAACTTATGAAAACCTAACTCAGAAACTGTGTTGCATTGCCATTGAGAAGAAGCGTTCATTCCTGGGTTTGGACAAATCATGGCATTTTTGTTTTAACTGCCTGATCCAAATAGTGTGGCTCATTAGTCATAGTAAGGATTTACTTTGTGTGTAATTAATTACTTTCTTTCAAGCACTTGAATGACCGACCGACCTGACTCACCTTGCTTGTGTTCCTTATACGTATTTGAACAATTCTTACACAACGTTGAGTTAACTTGAATCGTCAGCTAATTTCACCCAACTAATGATACTCAATTTGGCAACTGTGTAGGTGGCCCGCAAGCTCGCCATGGTCGAGGCCGATCTTGAGCGTGCTGAAGAGAGGGCAGAGACTGGTGAGTCAAAGATCGTCGAGCTCGAAGAGGAGTTGCGTGTCGTTGGCAACAACCTCAAGTCCCTAGAGGTCTCCGAGGAGAAGGTAAGAAACAAAGACAACTTCAACGACTGCAGGAGACGACTTCCATCGGAACAAAGAGGAAGGGTCAAGGATCAGTCTTAAATTAGGGTTAATGAGCGCAGCTTGTCCCGACAAATGGTGGCAAAGTTGGACCAAGACCTATTAAGAGCGTCGCAAAGAATTGACATTATCATGAGGAAGAGAGCATTGATCTTCATTTAGTATTTAGCTGAGCTGGTTCTTGTTACACGAAAGATATCTTAACGGTGACCTACGACAGAGTCTGTTTCAACAAGGTCTGCTTCAACCTTCAGTTTCTTAGAGGGTCTCAAATTTCGAATGCCACTACTCGATCTCCTTTTGCCAGCTCCAAACTACATTCTACATAGCTCGTAGCTCAGAATATCTCCCATTGACCACATACACGTAGAGTGAATTAGATGACTGAAGATTTGATATCGTTGTCGTCACTAGGCCAATCAGAGGGAAGAATCTTACAAGGAGCAAATCAAGACGCTGACCACCAAGCTCAAACAGGTTGGACAGACGATGGACTAACAAGAGATGATACAAATGCATAGCGCTACAGAATTTCAAGTGTGGTCTTTTCTGTATTAACAAGTTAAAGGATATTTTAGTGCCTTTGCTCATGCATGTGAGCTTCCTACACCGTTCTTGGAAGTTTAGATGTTAAAACAAGCTTATGCAATGATACAAACAGGCCACGTTATGGTCACGATTACGACCTAGTCTTAAAACTGATTGCTGAAACATGATCTTGACCTCATAACCGACTGACGTTTTGTTGCATTTTTTGTGTTAACTAACTGAGTTTTGTTGTTGTGTTTGAACCTCACTAACTAACAGGCTTCCCAGAAGGAGGAGACTTACTCTGAGCAGATTCGCATCCTTACTGCCAAACACAAGGAGGTACAGAAACCTCTCGTTTATTTACCGTGATGACTTTTTTGCTTTCACTCATTCAACTTGCTAAAAAAATTTGATAAATGCGAAGTACGTTTTCGTGTTACATAACTCAAATTTATTCACATGCTTTCTGAGGCAGTATTGATTATTTGATTTTTACTTTGCTATAGGCTGAGGCTCGTGCTGAGTTCGCTGAGCGCTCCGTGCAGAAGTTGCAGAAGGAAGTCGACAGACTCGAGGGTGAGGAACATATAAAAACCTTTTCCTTGATAAGCAAAATGATCTACTTTAATGAACCTCAAAAAGTTTCCCTGAGGTGTAGGTTGTTTGGTTACAAAATGAAGAGCTGCGTAGAGTACATATATCTCAGTTACTAGACATTATTTTTACAAAACGTACTGAAGATATTTGTTCGGAGGAAGGGAAGTGAAACTGGCAGTGCGATATCATTCGCTAAAACCTTATGTCTTCCTCATTCTTACGCTGCTGATTGACACCCAGAGTTCCTCAGTCGGCAATAAGGGTAACCAACCTTTCATGCTAAACCTTTACTATAGTATCTCTACAGCACGCTCAGTGAGTCATCTCGTTCTCGTTTTAAACAGTAGTGAAATGGCAATATTAAACTCCTAACAATCCTTTTTTTACTACCCACATTTGAGAAAGTTGTGTAAGTGGTACTTTAGCATTGTTTCTTATATCACCGTCTTCATAGTCGAGCATGGTCTCACGTCTTCATCAATTTCGATTAACGTAATCAAGAGTATGTTTTGATCCTCTCTAACCATCAGTTTTTTCAAGATAAAGTGTGTGTTTGTACGTTTTTTAACTAATTGCACGTTTGTTGTTTCGTATGCTTCCTTGTGTTTGCCCATAAAGACGAGCTTCGCGTGGAGCAGGACCGCAACAAGATGCTGCAGGAGGACATGGAGGCCACTCTGCATGACATTCAGAACATGTAATTACACTTCCAATTCAGGGCAGCTTATCTTCGACATGCACAAAGCTCAAATTTAAAGAAAGTACCGTAATTAACGCTGACAAGTAAATCTGCATCAACTCACTTCGGTCCTTCGTAGTATAAAACAATATTAATGTGTCTCATGCAAATTGAATTTCATCCAAAGACAGTGAAAACTGTTTGCATTTCAAAATTGTTTTCAAAGTTCCTTTTCCCCAACTGCCAAACATACCTTTTGCCGTTTTTAGTAGATGCAGGTAGTCTTCAAAGTGGTTTCTAATATCCTACTTGCGAAAATTTCTCTCCAGATTAACTACATGTGCACGAATGTTTTCATTATATTCCTTGGTCAAAGACTTTGCATGACGATTAGCTCACTAACGAAATAATTTTCCTAACATATTTGGTGTGCGCATGTGTGTTACAGATGAGATGGTGCACTCAAAGGAGCAGTTGAAGATCCTCTCCGACGAGTTAGACCAAACTTTTGCTGAGATGTCTGCCTACTAACCACCACTAGAGACACAACAATCGTCCTTCTCCAAGCCATCAATGAATGAATCAACCCCAGACACCCTAACAACATCAAGTTGCGAGAGAGTAACTTCAGTAGCCTCCCAGTTATACTTAGCGTGATTGGTTGATTAACGAATTGGTCCGTCTTTTGATCGACTGATTGATCAATTGATTAATCGAGTGATTGATATTTGTTTGTGTGGGGGTATGAGTGGCCTCTCTCTACCAATTTCTTATATCTAAAGCTTTCATCATCCATCAAATTCTACCTTCTCCTTTTGTTGGCTCTCTTACATCCGCTATAGTTAGTGAGTCATCAATAATTGGTCATCCTTTAATTAACTCATCGACAGAAGAAATAGTGCCTCCATATCTTTCTCTTTCGAAATGAAACTTGAAGGGTTCCGAGTCGATTGATTTCCATGTGTTGATCGCTTCCATGCTTCCAGCTTTGCCAGTCTACCTATTCTTATTTTTTGGTGCTTTGAGTGCTTAATTATGAGACACAGAGAGAGACAGAAAAATGAACAAGCAACAATTGCAGCTTCATATCGAAAGCATTCAGATTACAACAATCATGCCACCCCTTTCTAAGCAAGTTCGTATGAAGCAGAGATTAGGAACGATCTGTCGGTAACTGTTACAATAGTAGAATTCCTCCAATCCTCCGAAAACTATCATTGCTTGTGTCATAGTGAGAATTTTACAGATGAATTGGTCCCCTGGACCAGAATGATTTTCATGGATTGGTCGGTGACTTGCTTTGCAGACGAGCTGGGCCACGAGCAAGAGAAGTTCAAGGCCATCAGCGAGGAGCTGGACCAGACTTTCGCCGAGATGTCTGGCTACTAATCACTTAATGAGTCACTTAAAGAGTCAACTAATCTCTCATTCTCCTTTCTCTCTTCTCTTTTCTTTCCCTTGTTTTCCATCCTCAATGTCTCGAGTTGTCTTGTCCAGTCGCGGTATGAATTGAGCCATGCATCGTCAATGAAAGCTCCTCTATCTCCTCCTCTCTTTCCAAATTAACCCCTCTTGAGCCTCAGTATCTGTGCAGCACGTTGCTCCTCAAGGCAGATGCAATAATGAACGTGAAAGCAAAAGAGTGGCTGCAGTGCATACTTTAGACAGTACGGCATCATTTGTGCATCAGGGTCCAATACAGCATCAATCAATCAGTGCGTTAAGTCTAAATCATACCAAAGACAAGCAGACGATTCCAACTTCTCATTGAAATGAACATGTTTTGCTTTCTTAGATAATGCTCTTCACAGTCTTCTTTCTTATGAAATGCAGTTGCAGTAATGCTCAAGGCCGGTGATGCCGAGCTTTACCGACATCCGGCGTCAATGCCGAACATCTGCGTCGTCAATGGACGCCTCGAGACCGCCAAACTGCGCGTCGTCTCTCTCGCCCAGAAAGACCTTCAGGTAGAGTCGGACTCCAGTTGAACGGATCAACTCGGGTCGAGTCGAGTCGATCGACCGCCACATTTCTCTTTCTCATACACTAGGTAGGTACGAGAAGACGTTGGGTGTTTGAGTAGAAGCTGTTGTGACCGCAGAGAAGCGGATCATCTAAATCGGAGATGGCTAGCTTTAGTAGAAAGATCTCTTGTTTAAAAAGGAGTATAAGCTAGTGCACACTAGTAGAACGAACAAAGAGCTTCGAGCCCGTGTTGAACTCGAGTGGGTTTAGCACTAGTGTGTCTGCCAGTGACAGTGGCGAGCGAGGGCGTCAGTGACGGCGTCATCGGCCAATTCTGACGTCGTCGACCGCAATGGAGTGGCTGTGGCCTTCATCGTCGTCGTCGTCATCGTCGCCTTCGTCGTCATCGTGGATGAGCTCCGAGTCGTGGTGGCCTTCCACTCCTTCTGACTGTCATGTCGACCTGCTGCTTGTCCCTTTGCGAGTTCTTTCAGGTCGGCTGTTCCACGTGATGGACGTGATGCATCAGGGTCACGTGGCCGATGCTCCTTGCTCCCTCCCCCATCTCTTCGCTCTCGTCTTCTTCACTGTGCTGGCACTTCGAGAGACGCTAGACGTGTGTCGCTCCTCCTCTGATCTCAGAATGCACCGACTCCTCTCACTCGCCCTGTTGACCGTGACCAACGTGCTCCAGCTGTGGGCCTTGTTGGAGCTGAGCAACGGCCTGATGGGCGGCGTCGTGTTCGGTGGCAAGCTCTTCCAGCCTCTCGCGGCTCAAGTGGCAGTGGGAGCGGAGACAGCGGCCATCCTGATGAAGAACCTCGAGTTCGGCTTCAGCAAGATGGACGAGTACGAGAAGGGGAGGCTCGTCACCAAGCAATTGAAACGTCTCTTCAAACTCTTCACCACTGCTGCCATCACGTTTTGGCCACTGGCCACCTTCGGAGCTCCTAGAGAGGAGGCTCTGACTTTCACTGACAATTTGCCTCTGCTCACTCTGTTGCCCTTCATCACCTTCGTCTTCGTCCTCTTCAACTCGGACACCAACATCACTGGGTTTGACGCTTTGGTCGGTAGCAAGGGGCCAGAGAGCAATGGACGCCTTCATGACGACCAGAATGAGAAGAAGGAGACAGAGGACACGGCAGATGAGGAGCAGGAGGCTGAGACGACCTCGGAGTTGAACTCGAAGTTGGATGGTCTAATTACAGCCTCCAAATCAGTTTGGACCAAGATCAACAGTCTACTGATGAAGTCTTTGGTCCACTGTAAATTGGGCTCCTTCATTGAGCCAACTCTCATGCTGGCATCCCACCTCACCTTGGCCCTTGCCTTCTACTTGCTCACCGACGACACCTTGGCCTGTCTTTTGCCTTTGGTCAACTTTGTGGTGCCCAGGATCACAATGAATGATACGAGCACCAAAATCTCAGTCCAGCAGAGCGTGTTGATTGATAACTTCTGTCTTCTCATTGCTGCTGGGGTGCGTTACTATCTCATTACTAATAATGTGGCCCAACCCTTCTGAGACTGCAGAGTCAAGAGGCTAGGGATGAATGGAGCCCAAAGATGGCTTGAGACATACAAAATGAAGAGGAGCCAAAGTACCCAACTTAACCGAAGTTGCCAGGAGTGAAACAAGAGGCATTTGACCACAGACCCACCAACGAAACATCTAATCAATGAATCAATTTACCAACCTCTCTATTCTATTTTATAACCAGTGTTGTGTACCATTTCATGTCGTAAGGTATTGAGCTCTAACTTCACTGCATAACCTAATAGCCTCAGATCCTCGATATCTGCAACCTTTCAAAACTAAAATTTGACAATTCTCACAAATTCAAAGCCACTATGAATTATTGTTCTTTCTGTGTATTTTGAAGATCTCTGTGTGAGGAATCAACTGCCTCAGCATCAACCGCCACCAGTATTGAAAGCTTTTAAAAAGCCAATCAGGAAATTCTGAGGCTTTTAAACCTTCTTTTTACATCAAATAACTCACTGTTGTTTTTTCACCCTCCTTAACAATTGCTTCAAACTTCAAAAGTGAAAATGGTCGGAAGTGCCTTGTAAAGTTTGAGAACCTCTTCAAAAGCACAAAACCAGACGTTGTCCTAATACTTCCCTTTTTGGTCTTTCACCCTCTACTAATGAATCTCAGTTGGTCTTGTAAACCAACATTCTACAAAAATACCTTTTAAAATTTCTTCAACTTTAAATGTGTACAATCTGAGGGCTGCCTTAGTGCTGGACTTTGTAAATGAAACTGTAAATCAATGCCCTTTCCCTTTTGAAGTAATTCAAATGAAATTGACTGTACTAACTGCGAAGTAAGATGGTATTCCCTAATAAATAAACCTCAAGCTGTTTGTTTCTACTTTCAGAACATGCGAGATTGCGTGTCGAGATTGATTGGCGATGGACTCGTACGAATTGAGTGCATTGGCAAGCTGACTGACCTTCATTCTTGCAGACTGTATTTGAGAGCACTCACATCCAATTGCATCTGAAATTCTCAATCAATCAATCGCTCCCGTTTGATCACAGTCACGAGAGCCGTCGTTTGAAGCCAAGGGAGATAGTAATGGTATTGCCCACCCACGTCCTCGAAGTGTGTGATAATAATGAGTATACTCTATGGCATGGAGACTCTGAGATGCACCCAAAGATGCATATACAGCATACTGGTATGTGACTGGCCGTGTTGAGAATGTGAATGAGTGTGAATGGATGGGTGGTGGTTGCTGTGTGTGTGCGTGTGTACTTACAGATAGGAGGCAAGTAGTTCATTTTGCTTGTGACTTCGTGAGTCAGAAGAAGTTATTAATAGTATAGACGAGACTCTTGTCAAAGGAGTTCGTCTCCCAATTGTGACTGATGATGGAGCAGAGTTTGTGTTGTGCAATGGGTAGAGCTGGAGGCGTTGCTTAGTGAGAGGCGTCTGCGACAACGACCTTCTCGACAGCCACGCACTGAATGGCATCGACAGCGTGATTGTGCTCATCCTCGTCACCGTCATCGTCCAGATCGTCGTTGGAGGTCTCGAAGACGTTGTCGTAGTAGTAGAAGTTGAGGTTGTTGTTGTTCTGCTGCTTGCTGTTCCTCCACGCGTGCTGAATGAGTCTGGCACAGTAATCTTCTCTCTGTCTCCACAGTGTGGACGAGACGGGATCGTATCCGGGTCTGTCGGTGGCCGCGGTGACCTCTCCGAGCTCTGCTGTCTCCTCAACAGGATTGCCCTTCCTGGCAAAGAAGTCCTTGGTGAGGGCGTCCAGCACGTCGACGCAGTAGCACTTGTCCCCCACGCAAATGGGGATGTCCATCGAGATGATCTTGTACTTGTTGGGCTTGTGGATCTGCAAGGGCGGCTCCAGCACGTCCAGGAAGTCGGAGAGGGCGTTGTAGGCAATGTACTGTGAGCCTTCAGGGTCGAATTGTTGCCAGATCTCGTAGTACATGTCGTAGTCGTCGTCAGTGAGTCCCTCCTGCACGTCCTCAGTGGCCTGCGAGTAGTTCTCCAGGATGACTGCGATGTACATGTTGATGATGATGAGGAAGGAGATGACCAGATAGCACACCAGGAAGCCGATGCCCATGGCCGTGTGGCCGCAGTTCCCCGCCCGGCCTGTCTCAGGGTCGTCCTTCTCGCAGTCGTCCTCGTTGATCAAGGCGTTCAGCACCTCGTTCCACCCGGCCGAGGTGGAGAGCTGGAAGAGCAGGATCATGGACTGCGCGAACGTCTCGAAGTTGAAGACGGCGTCCACGGAGGCCGTGTGCTTCACGTTCATGAAGAAGCTCATGCCGAAGATGGCGAAGATGAACATGACCAGGAAGAGCAGCAGACAGATGTTGAAGAGGGCCGGGATGGACATGGCCAGGGCGAAGAGCAGCGTCCTGATGCCTCGGGCGCCCTTCACCAGGCGGAGCACGCGGCCGATCTTGGCCACGCGGACGACGCGGAGCAAGGTGGGGCTGACGAAGTACGACTCGATGAGGTCGCGCAACACGATACCCAGAATGGAGAGAATCACCACTACGAAGTCGAACACGTTCCAAGGCTCCTTGAAGTAGAATTGACGGAGGGCGAAGATCTTCAGAATGCATTCGCTGGTAAATATGACAATGAAGCCAATGTTCAAGTTGTCCAGAGCAAAGCTCCACATCGCCGTCTGCTGGTAGTGGTCCAACATCATCACCAACATGTTGAGACCAATGAACAACATGATGATCATGTCGAACTTCTTGTTCGTCACTATGCTGAACACAATGGCCTGAGGCTTCCACTAGAAAAACAACACCATGCAATCAATTAATGAGTAATTATGGTAATTGGTCACTCATTAACTGTAAGTACTACTCTGGTAATTAACACGTACCCTGGGTCTGGGTGTGGCCTTGACGGGCTTCTTGTTGCCCATCTTCTTCATGGCCGCGTAGTACTTCTTCTGGTCGTCGGTCATGAACATCTCCAAGGAGCCTCCAGCCTTCATTCAAAAAAGAAAGTTGACTTATTACTGAAATTTGACTTCAGTTAAGGGGAAATATAGGAAAAAAAGTGCTCCAAAACCTTCTTTTTCTGCTCGTTGAAGTTGTCGATGATGACTCCGATGAACAAGTTGAGAGTGAAGAAGGCGCCGAAGATGATGAAGAAGACGAAGTACAAGTACATGAAGATGTTCACCTCCCTTATTGGCTGCTGACCAACCTATCAATCAATTGATCAATGAGGTTATTGACATCAATCAATCAGTCAATCAATGAAGGATTCATCGGATACTCTAAATAGTAGTA
>JAOXNJ010081622.1:0-12097 GCA_028566655.1 Metis holothuriae
TAACAAGCAGTTCGGTCTTTTTTAGTACTTTCATCTACCTGCCATTGCCCTAAATGCTGATTCCAGAATACCTCATACTTTGATTGTATTTTCCCCTCATCAGTTTCTATCCAGTCACCGATAATATCGCCCTCATAGATTTCTCTTCCGTTGCAGTCTTTGAATCCTGTGTATTGCGTGAGGTTTTCACATTTGGAAAGTTGAAACTTTAATGGTTTGTATTCTTCAAACGCTAAATGTTCGGCGTCAATCATTTCTCCTTCAATGAATGCTCTAAATTTTATCTCTCTCATCCTTTCCAGTTTTGCAAGTCCGCATCTGTGACCTCTTGGGAAACTTGCTCGTTAATAATTGATTCTTTTCGCTCTTCACTCAGAAGATAGTTACCAAATGAAACAAGGTCTGATTCGGTGTATATCTCTGTTCCTCTTGCTTTGATCATTTCGTCCGCCATGCCGTAGGCATCCTGTGCTATTGATGCAATTGTTTCTTCATTGTCTGCGTTCGCCTTCATGTATACAATGGCGATCTTGTCTCTTAGTTCTTCTTGTGTCATAATTTTTTATTTGTGTCGAATTCGACCGGTTTAAAATGGTGGTTTATCGTGAATATCTTTAGTGGCTTCGGTTTCCATTACAGGTACTAAGCGACTGCGAACCTCATAGTACCTGCCAAGCCTCCCTCCAATTCGCTTACGTTCAGGCTCTTTACCCAGAATCCGCAGCACTTCTTGCCTTAAGGTGTGTCGATTCAATGGACGTTTTCTGTCCTCGTTCAGCTTATTCTCGATGTCTGAAAGTGTTATCCATTCTCCCTTGATCCCGTCTAGAGGCTTATCGTAGTACTTTAAGAATGCCTCAGCCTCAGCCGTTACCTCCTCAAAGTTTCCTGTCGCATTATTTAGAATCTCAATGTCTTCTCTTGTAAGGATCCATTCAAATCCTTGGTGTAGCAAATTGTAAGCTTCTATAAAGACTTCGGTTTTGTCGATCGCATAAAAAGAATCCATGTCAAGGTCCAGAACATTGACTGGAATAATTCTACGATTACCTGTGGGGTCATTCAATAGCTCACTCTTGTTTGATGTGCCACATAACACGGACAAACGCTTTCGGTCAATATTATATCGACCATAAGGTTCGCGCAGATTGAATGTCTGTTTTGATAGTAAGGACTTCATTTTAGTGTAGTCCTTCTTACTACGGCCATCCATCTCGTCATCCATTATAATGAGCTTCTCGCACATCAATATCTCATCATCCTTGCCTCTGTCTAGTTTAGATTCTGCATAGTAGGGTTTTAATTCATTCGGTAGCAAGCCTCTAAACCATTTAGTTTTTCCTGTTCCATGGATTGAACCAGAGAGTATTAGCATCAATGCTGAGTGCACTCCAAATGCTGACGCAACAATTGATACGATCCACTTCTTACCAAAATAATTCAAGTAATCCACATCTGTTCCTGTATCCGTTTTGATTGTGCTTAGTAATTCCTCTATCTTCCCTTTGGGATTTAAATGAGAATTATCTTCGAACCATTCTCGTATCGGATTATAAGAAGCAGAAAAATCAGAAGTGACAAGTCGATGCATGTCATTGTAACTGACCTTAGATACAGACTTCATCGCTTGGATGTAGATTGTATTAAAATCCTTTTCCTCCATCTTTACTCCATCAATCTCAATCCTTCTAGTCACCTCGTTCCGCTTAAACGCATAGTTCTGCCGAAGCCAAACCTCAAGTTCTTCGATCGGCTGGATATCATCTACAGCCTTAGCAATATCCTTGTCATATACTTGGTCCACAATCGGAGCGGATACGTTTTCGGGTATTTGCTCTACATCGAACAATAGCTTGATTACAGACTCCTTATCTCTCTTCCCTCTTTTCCCTTGTTGAGCAGCAAGTGCAATCGTTTTAGTTTGCGCACTCTGAATCGTGACTCCATGCTCTTTTGCGTAATAGTAGATAGTGGCAATAGTGACCCCAGTGCCACGAGCTTTCATGCAATTATCATACTGACGATCACACAGCTTATGCTCATACTGATCATAGTAGTAACTGATTCGGTGGTAATAACTTCTACCGCTCTCACCAAAGTGATCACTTAAAGCAAAACCTACTCGAAGCCATCGATCATAAGTTTCTGTTAAGTCTATCCGGCGCTCTTCAATTTGTTTTACAATCCGCTCAAAATCATCCTCTACAAATACGATTGGCGGCAGTTTTTTTTCTTTTTTTGGCCGTACTATCTGATCAAATTTATTGCAAAATGGTTGATCAAGAAGATATGGATCAAAACTGATAAACCTAGCCCTAGACTTGTTCACTGAGGTAGGATCGGTTATGAGCTTATAGTTCTTGAGTAGGTATTCACTAATCGAATAAAACGCATTTCTGTGGCTACGGGCATCTATTTTGAATACAATGCAAACCCCATTCCCACTAATCGAAGTGAATGCAGCACGAACATATTGATCATTCTCAATCTTCTTTTTAACCTCTTCAGGATCTTGGTCATCTATGTCGATTGCGATTAATCCACTAGACTTTTTTATATCCGAATCTTTTCTCTCACCGAATACTCCTGAAATGGTAACATTGGGAACATCTTTCTTTAGCTCAGAACGTAGCTTTTTGTCTTTTTGGTTGCGTACAGGATATACATCATCTTCCCACATACCATCACGGATGCCATCTAAGAAGAATTCAAAAGTTATCTCCTTACCATTCTTGATTTGCTTAATATTATCAAAAAGGGAAATCTTAGTCATAGGTCAAATTCAGATCGCCAGGCTCAACTTTTGAGGTTCCCAGCTATAGTATTTTTTCAATTCTTTAAACAACCACTCAGTAGGCACACGCTTATGAAAGTCATCATATCTCTTGCCCTTTATTTTACACCACTCTCCAACCTTATCGAGGTATGCATCAAGTAGCTTGTAGGCAATCTCGTCAGTCATTTCTTTAACTTGAGATCTAGTTTCCTTAATAAATGTTTGCTTTATCGAGTGGAGCGTGTAGTATTCATTGTTGTTCTTGTAGTGGTCTATCCGTTGCGCCACATCAATATTCGAAACAAGGAGTTCAAAGTCAATTTCTTCTTCATCGTAGGCAATGTCGACCTTAAATTGGTGTCCACAGAAATTGCAATGAGAAGCTGAAGCATGGATAATAGATTCACATTCTGGACATGATTTTGTCGGTGCTACTCCACCCCCATTGCTAGGTTTATCAGGATGCATAAACAGAGCCTCCCAGTCTCTTGGATCAGACCAATCTCCATGAACTAATGCATTTCCGCCAAGATCAATAATGTCAAATGAATCTTTACCTGATTGGGGATGTGGCCGCGAACCTCTACCAGTCATTTGAAGCCAAAGAGGTAAAGACATCGTCGATTTATTGACTATAACTGTTCGTAAGCTAGGTTCGTCGAATCCAGTTGTCAGCACTCCGACATTGCAGAGAACGGCATCTGGAGTCTCTCTCAACCATTGAAGGATTTGAGTTCTTTCCGTTTTGCTGGTTTTTCCATCCAAGTGTCGAGCATCAATTCCGTGCTCTTGAAATGCCTTTGTCACCAATAAAGAATGGTCCACATTACAATTGAATACGATTGTCTTTTGTTGGTAAGCGTACTTTTTATAAGCGTTGATACAGTTTTCAATGTGCTTTCCTGTAGAAAATTGCTGCCCCATAAATCGATCATTGAATTCTCCTCGAGATACTTTCAATGATTCACGATTCATATTCTTGATGTGATAAGTTCGATTCGGCATTAGGTTACCAGACTTGATCAAATCAGGTATGTCAATGCCGCATACAATTTGCTCCCAATCTTCTTTTAATGGTTTCTTTTTGCTTGCACTTATTGGTGTTGCTGTAAATCCAATACGAAGTCCATCAAAGTGTTCATATAATTTCTTGAAATTTCCTATATGACACTCATCAATAATCAACATCCCTACATCACCAAAGAAATTATTTTGCTTTGTCAACCTACGAGAAGCGGTCTCAACCATTGTGATAAAAACCTTAGCATCAAAGTTTATATTACGCTGTCGAGCTCCAACAATTTCGGCAACAATACCAAAGTGTTTAAATAGAGTTGTTCTCGCTTGCTTCATCAATTCATCACGATGTACAGCAATAACTACTTTCCGTCTGGAGCGCTGAATATACCGGTCGACAATTGCACAAAACGTGATTGTTTTACCTCCACCAGTAGCGAGCTGAAAGATTTGTGACTTCACACCTTTAGCAAAACCTACAGATAAGTCTGTAACTCCTTCTTGTTGATATGGTCGTAGAGTAATCATCTAAATAGTTCTTGCTGTTTTTCAGCACGATTGAATTGATTGAGCATTCCATCGACTTGTCTTTCCAGTTGTTTTGACGATTTCATTCGCTCTACGGTTCTATTTTTAAAAAATAATCGTTGCTGCTCTCTCATTTCTTGAACCTTACTTTCTATCTTGGTTGGATTCTTCATCGCATTTCTCGCTTTGTCAATCAACTCCATCATATAGCCAGCTGAAGGAGCGCAACCTTTCTCCATTCTGGCAATCAAGTGTGTGAATTCTCTTGGTGTCATTCTATTAGTTTAGTTTTAGGTGTTACAATGTCATCCATTTCATCCATTCGAGCATCGCCCCGATTAACCGCTTTGTAAGCATCAATCGTAACTTTTGCACTCGCAACTATTACCTTCGCCACGCCTTCCATGGCTTTGGCTCTGTTAATTTCCTTTTCCAATTCCTCCTTGGAAAGTTCTTCATCATTCAATCGCTCAAGCTGTTCGAAGAGAGCATTGTTCAAGTCTGTCAACTTGTTTTTTGGCATGTCTTTTTAATTTTGATAAGGTATAAATAACATTCAACAATTCGGGTGGATACCGTTGTATCGTGTTTCGGGCCATGTGTTCTTGTTTGCTTATCAACTGAAGGTTGTTCAGCTCGCAGTTTAGTGGATTACCGTCTTTAAATGATATCAGAAAACCTTCTGGAATACAGCCGTGATAATCTTCCCATATAATTCGCTGTAATACAGTCCACTTTCCATTTCGCTTAATGTATTTGTATCCTTTGCGAATAGATATCGAACCCTCTGGCTTGTAATTATGTGGTCTTTGACCTTTAACAAATCGACTCATTCTTGTATATTTTATGTAACCAGTATTTGTACGCCAGTTCATGAAACTTTTGCTCTCCAGATTTGTGCATTTTTTTGCCCGTATCAACTGGCACTCGGAACACTTTGCCTGGAGCAGTTTTGCTCAAGCCTACGATTAACCCATGGGCTACTCCAGCTAACTTTTTATAGCAAGCAATTTGTCTATCCCAATCAAAGTGGTAAATTGCTTGAATGAACTGGTTTTGGTTTTTGGCCGTAGTGGTTTTGATGTCCATGATGAAATAAGGATTATTCAAGTCTGTCTTGCATCTCATGTCCAGATCAAAACCGTTTACTCCATTTGGTTGAATTCTTAGACTAGGTCTATAAAATTCTGTCTGAAAATCGGCCTTTCTTGCAAGCGCACTGCATAGATTGTCACTCCAAAAAGCATCTCTTAGTTTCAATGCAAGCGAAAATTCTTGTTCTGAATAAGAGTATCCATCAAAAGACCAATTGAGCATGTCCACTTTATTTGGCTCTGTGATTAAACCATCGACTAAAGATCCAAAACGAAAAGCATCAACAGGCGGATTAAACTCCTTTCCTTCAAGTTCATATTTGAACCGAGTCAAATCAGAGTTGCTGACAAATGGATGATCGTAGTAACTCATTACTCTGGATAATTTGAAGTGCCCAATAAATGTTCATTTCCTTCAAATTGGATACAGAAACGCCATACATTACCTAAACATGCGTAGCTGTAAGCCCCTGAACCTCTATGAGAAAACATGTCTATTCTCCAATCTTTGGCTGACTCATCCCTAACCAGAACCTTATCAAAAGGCTTAAACTCATTTTCTTTTTTAGGTTCTGATAGCTCTAGGAATTTATCCCATAGGATAATTTCACCAGGGGCTCTTAAAAAGTAATCAATTCCATTAAAATCAGTACTATATGATATTAACCCATCTTCGCCCAGATATAAAAAGGGCTTATAGCTTTTAGGTACATTGTTCCCACCAGAAAACCAGAGGTAACCTAATCGAAACGCCTTTTCTTGTACAGACCTAGATGTTCCTTGATCTTTTACATATATCTTATATGCTTTCATATCTTAAGCTGTTTGTCTCTTTTTAGAATATCTGCGCGCACGGACATCTTCAATGACTTCAAGACCTTTCGATTGAAGCTCCTCTCCTGTGTCATTAAGTCTCCTGTCTGCAGCAGTTCGCATGAAGCTCAATTTTTTATTGAGTTCTTCAACTGTCATCTTATTCATATCATTGGTCACCCAATTTTGAATAATGGCAAGCATCCCGTGATGAGAAGTGACCTTGTACTTTAACTTAACAGATGTTCCCTTAGCGATAGAAATTTCAGAAAAGGCCATAGAATTCATTGTTGCTTCCATTTCCTTTGCTGTCGCCTCATTCTCCACTTGAGATAACTGTTCTTGCTTCTGCGAATCAGCCTCTTGTTCTGCCTTTAGCTTCTCAGCCTCGATTCTCTCCGCAACCTTCTTTTTTTCCTCTTCATCATCAGCAATACGCTTAAGCTCTTCGATTCTTGAAGGGATTCTGTCAACGAAATACTTTCTGCTTTCATGCAGCTTATTTAATGCTTCAATTTCAAGCTGAGAATCTCTCGGTTGGATGTTTATTTCAAACTTGTGCATTACCATTGCAGCTCCCCAAGACTCAATTTTATCAATCGATAAAGAGTAGAATTTCTCTCTCATCCGAGACTCCTGATTTTGAACATGGTCTGCATACTTTTTAACCAATTCCGCTCTCTGCCTCCTTTCGCTCTCTATCTCCTGCTGCTTAGCTTGAAGTTCTGCCTCTTGCTTCGATTTCTCCGCTTCAATTCTGTCAAACTTCTCTCTCTGAATTGCAGATCGGATATCAGCCAATGCCTCGGCTTGTTGAACCACTTTCTTTTCTTCAGTTGTAAAGTGTTTTTTAACTTCATCAAGTTTGCGAGTAATAGGCATACGAGAATCCTTAAGTAGCTTCTCTAAATCCTTACCTTCGGCATATGCTTTCTCAAGAATGGAATCCACTTGATCTAGCACACTCACTTCTGTTTCGCTCCAATTTTTATTCTGGCACTTCTCAATGAGTCCAGAAACATCGCTGACATACTTATCAGATAGGGTCGTTGCATTTTGAGCAATTGACCCGATCTGATTAAGTTGATCTATTTGAATAATTTGATTCATTGTCAATAGTTTAGAATGGAAGTTTTTCTGCGTAGCCTTTAGCTTGTTGATCTGCTGGATTCTCTTCATCAGACTGAGTAGAACCTTCTGATTGATGCATTTTGGCTAAGTACTCCTCGCTGGATTTTATTTTATCCTGTAAGAACTCTGGCAGTTTATCCAGATTATCAAATTGCCCATTGTAATTGAAAACAAATGTTTCGTTAATCTGCTCTGGAACATTCATGCCCTTAGGAATAGGTGTTATTGAGCTAATCTGCTCGTAACTATTACCCTTTTTAGATGTCTTGTGGGTTACATTAACCATAGCTTCCACTCCAAGAAGCTTGGCAATATTGAAACCTTCAAGTTCGCTATCAGTGAATGCTTTTCCTCTCCAAGACTCCAAGTCTTTTCTCAGGTTTGACTTAGAGCCCAATAGCATGGTGTATTCCTTATATACCATAAATGGTTGCTCACCTTTCTCTTCATTAAATACATGTTTTTCCAGTGGTAATTCAAATCCAAGACGTATCTTGTTTAAGTGTCTTGGCTGGCCCATGTACTCATCTTTAATAGTACCAATGTGCACCATGCTTACGCATCGAGCAATATGATTTCCTGCAGGAGTTAGGGTTCTTTCATAATCTGACCCTTTCGGTACAATAATTTCAATGTTTTCGTTACTCATTTTTTAAGATTTTAATTGTGATTGAATAAGTGTTGTTCGGCGTTTCTCTGACAAGTGCTTCGTCTGCTATTTTGTTTAGTTCTAATTTTTGTTCTTGAGATAAAGTCTTGACGTTTTCGATTCGGTATATTTCCATATCAGCAAACTCCTCTTTTAGGGTTACTTTACCCTGTGGGAATAGCTGACTTAATTTTACTGGTGTATTCATGGTTGATTTTTATTTTTGGAAAGAGGGTTTTCAATTTTTTGATTACCGGAAAGGGGGCTTGGTTTTCCGTTTTAAAATAAATCACATGACCTTCCATTCTCTGGTCAAAAGCGTTCCATTTTGTCCCCCAGTGTATAGCATTCCATTTCTTGTACAATGGAGAGCCAACCGTGAAATAATAAGGGCATGGAATAATTGTATTGAAGTCAATTTTATCTTGAAAACCTCGGATTGCCCTTAACATTTGTTGCACGGCTTCATCTGTGCCATAAATGGATAATTTATTTTGAATGTGATTGTGCATCATATAGGTCTTTTTAAAATTTTCTCTCTAAAGTATTTTTCGTATTTATCTGTGACTTCTTGGTCATACTTTTTTTCTATGGATGAAGCTGAGTCTATTTGTTGAGACTCAACTCTCTCCATTTGTTGACGTACCTTGGTGGTAAATCCCTCCAGGTAGTCGTGTAGCTCCTTTAATTCTTGATATGTGAATGCATTGTCACTCATTTGTCATCTCTTCCTTTTCTGACTCAACTCCATTAATCAAGTCCTCTCTTTCTTTTATTCTTTGGCGAAAGAAGACTAGCATTTGAAGCCCAGTGTCTATTGATTTCCCCTCACCTCTTAAGTATGTAGATACCGTAAACTTGCTCACACCACTTTCCTTCATGAAGTCAGACTTATCATCAATTGAAACATTGCCCTTGATTGAAATCAATTCATTGTTAATTTTTTCTAACTGTGTACTCATATTTTCAAAACTTTTTCTAACTTTATCAAATAATAACACAAATATAAATCAAACTTTTAAAACTTATCAAAATCATTTAAAAATAATCTTTAAAAGTTTTCAACATTTTAAATTTAGGGATGGAGTTCAAGGATGCTTTAAATAATTATCTCGCAGATAATATGCTGACAATCACCAAGTTTGTCGATTTAATGGGGTGGAAAGAAAGTGATATAAGCAAAGTCAGCAGGTATTTGTCTGGAGTAAATAAACCTTATCCTAGGACGATTGAAAAGATTATTGATAGGCTCCCGGACTTTGAAAAGTATACAAAAGATTTAAAACTCAACAATAATGGTCGAAATGTTGAAATAAGACAAGTACCATTCGATGACTTTATGGAGGTGCCATATTTATCTATAGAGGCACAGGCAGGAGTACTCAAAGGGCTAAAACAAGATGAACCAATAGATAAATCTCTACTTCCTACAATGCTACTACCAAAAGAATTTGATAAGGGTGGCTATTTGGTAGCAGAGATTTCTGGCGATAGTATGAACGATGGAACAGACCGATCGATAAGAAATGGAGATAAGGCCTTAGTCAAAGAAGAGTTTGATTATAGCAACCTCCCAATAAGGAAACACCTCTTTGTGATTGTCTCCATGGAAGGTATTGTTTTCAAGCAAATAACCAAAATCGATAAGGAGAATGAAACTCTAACTTGCCATAGCTGGAATCCTGCCTATGAAGATTACACGATTAAGTTTTCTGAAGTATTTCAAATTTTTGTTGTTAAGAAGATTGTTGAACGTCAAATTAATTTATAATGGCATCTCGAGACAAACTAAGAATGGTTAAAATCAACCGAGGTAAATCCTATGGTTGGTTTCACAAATGGACTACTAAAAAAGATGGAGTAGAGCAAGCGCTAATCGAAAGCGAGGATGGCACGGTAAACGTTTATACAATAAAACAATTTAAATTTATGAGTGATTATGAAAAAATGGACTATGAACACATGGAGAATAAAGAATTCCTTAAGAAAATACAAGATGAATATGATCAGGATTAGCATACTATTTTCACTATTAATATTGGTAATATCTTGCAGCGATGACGACACTGATACACTTGATGATGTCGGTGGAACAGAATTCTTTTTGGAGTATCGAATAGAGAATGAAAATATTAGGTATGAAGGAACAACGAACAATGCCTCTCTCGAACCACTAGCTTATGCAATTAAAGTGGCTGATGGATTTGGCGGATTTTCATATCAAATTCTTGGATCAAATGCTAATTCAAGTCCATCAAATACTAATCAGATTAGTGCAATAATTGAATCTGACAGTTTACAAGTGAACAGCTACACTCAAGCTTCAAGTCAAGGAGTTTTATTTGGCGCAACAAGGTTTAATCAAACATATATACCAGACATAATAGGTAACAGACCAAGTCAATTTACCTTCAATGTCAACTCGTACAATAATGGTATAGTTGAAGGACAGTTTAGTGGCCGAATGTACACTTCAAGCTTTTCAGACTCAATAGACATTACAAGTGGCAGATTTAGATTACAAATGATTTATTAACCAACCAACAATCGGTTCACAAATAGATTCACAAAAGACACTCAAATTATAAAAACGAACTTTTATAAAATTCTGATTTTCAAAAAAATAACTAAGCAGGGCTAAGTGTGGGCAGAATCCTGTCTCCTCTGCAACGTATTGGTTATTTTATTGATTTTCAGGTAGTCGTGTAGCAATGACAAACTAAAGTTCACAAATAAGTTCACAGTTATGAAAATCAGAATGAAAAATTGGACTGACCCTAAAATCAGTCCATCAAAACCATCTAAAGCCAAGATGCACAAGATTTGGTACGTCCATTTTCGATATTATTCCTTTGAGGAAAACAAATGGAAGCAAAAAAAAGTAAAATCCGACCTTAACTCGATTCCAAAATTTAAAGATCGACTAAAAGCAGGGCGCGAACTTGTTCGAATACTTGAAAGGGAACTTGAGCGTAATTGGAATCCTGATTCTAAACTCTATGATCGAGAACCAGAACCAGTCAAAAACAACTTATATTTTTTAGAGGCGCTGGATTTTGCTATGGATAGAAAACGTGAAGTGCTCAGAAAAAAAACAATTCAAGGATATGAAAGTGTATTAAGGTATGTAAAAAAAGCAAGTAAGCGAGCTCCCATAAGTAAATTATTGATTTCGGAAGTTACAAGGCGAGATATCAAGGTTTTGTTAGAAAATATATCCAGGGTTTTCAAGAATAAAAACAAGAAAACTATTTCTGGCCATGCTTACAATAAGTTTGTTACTACGTTAAAACTTCTCTTTTCTGAACTAGAGGAGTACGAATATGTTGAATACAATCCCTGTACAAAAATAAAACCTCGAAAAGAGATTAAGACTAATATTCATAGGCACGCCACTGAGAAAGAAAAGAATATCATTAAGAATTATTTTATGAATGAAAACAAAGATTTTTTGTTCTATTTAAATGTACTGTATCAGTGTGGAATGCGAGTTAGCGAAATTAGAACGCTACAAATTAAAAATATAGACTGGACAAACCAAAACTTTGTACTTGACCCTATTGATGCTAAGGATTCTGAATACAGATATGTGCCAATACCAAACAATTTGTTTCCAAAAATCCGATCTTTAAAACTACTACCAGAACACTACTACGTATTAGGTGCTAAATTTATTCCTTCAGATAAAAAATTGGGAAGAGACGTAGCCACCAGATACTGGAAAAAGCATGTTAAAGAAAAGTTGGGAATAGATGTTTCTCTATATTCATTCAAAGGGCTTGGTGGAGATGCTAGGCGTGATGCTGGAATCTCCTTACAAGCTGTGAGCACTGGTTTTGGCCATAGCTCGCTTGGTATGACAATGAGGTACACTCACAAAGAACAAGAACGGATTAATAAGCAACTTAAAGAAAAGACACCAGAGTTGTAAAATGAAATACAACCAATGCGGTTGTTTTAGGAAGGCTTACCAAGTTTTATTTTGCCCTCTTGTATCTAAATGGACAAAAGCCCGATAAACACCTATCCCGCCTTTGAAATCACCAGCAGAACGCCAAGTTTTCAAAATATCAGCGTACTCTTTTGGCT
>JAOXNJ010081844.1:0-12093 GCA_028566655.1 Metis holothuriae
TGACTCATGTTGAAGAGAACCCTAAATCAATCAACAAGAAAAACATTCTTGTAGCTGCGGCAGGTATCGTCGCTGCATTGAGCGTACAGCTTTCTACTGGCTCTATGATCATTGGTGCTTTGGCTGGTTTCATGGTGTTTACGTTTGGTGGCGTGATTGCATGGAAAGAAACGAGTTCGAAAGGTCGCTTTTTGTATTTGCTTGATGAATAAAATAAACGTTCTTTTATATTTTTGACATACCGAGAGAAAGCGTCAATTCTTGCTCTTTCAGAATTAAATAAGGAATGTTGAAGAATTGGTAGATCATATTTAGCCCTCTTCCAGATGTCATGGCGCTCTTGCAGAAATAGACTGGAGCTATTCGTGTCTCAGAAAGCTCTTTCAGTCTGTCCACATCTTGCTGATCTACGTCGGCCGACTCATCGTCAATGAAATTCGCAAGCACAAGAATTGGCAGATTTCTTGTGATGCTCGGGATCAATTTTATAATAAAATCAAGCTAATTATTATTAAGTTTTGGGTTAACAATTGAAAGACAAACCTCAAAAGGTTCTGATGCCTGATACATCAGAATAACTGCTGCTGATCCATGTATATAGCTTTGGAGATTTTGTTCCCCGACTTCCCATGCGTCAACTTTTATCACATCCGACGTGGCTTTATAGTTCCAATTTACAGACACCGCAGCGACTGGTACTTTTGTCTCAGTATATTCTGCCCTGTGCGGAAGTCCTTTTAGCCGCCGCAGCAAAGACGATTTACCAGATTTCTTACGGCCACTAACCAGGATTCTCATGTTTGTCGATATCCCTGCTTTAGCATTTCGACCCAGTTTATTATTAATGATCGCTTACCTTTGGCTAATTTAGCTTGCAGCTTGGGCGACACTGGTTCGGGTCTCGGAGATGCGGCATCTTGACCTGGGTTGATCTTCTTTTTGATCGCAGCGAACATCCGACTTTCTAAATTTTACCGTACAGTAATTATAGAGTGCACGAGTCCAAAGTCACTAGAATGTCGTCATTTCCCGGTAAAATATCGTCTCCACGGGTTGCTACAACACGGCCAAGATTCTATGAACTCGTTCTTATGGAAAGTACCCGTTTCAGCTGGATTTCGCAAATGTTACCGAGTTCGTAAATATCAAAATTTCATTATTGCTCCAGATTCTTCCCACTCTCTAGCACCATTAAAACATCATGATGTCGCTCAATTTGAGTATTTATAAACGCTTGAAATGATATGTTACTAACAAAAAACTCGTCAGAAAAAAAAATACTATTTTCGATGAAAGACTACAGAAAAACTCTTTTAAGCAGCCCTAAGACTGCAAAAAAGACAACAAGTACTTGCTCAACTAGTTCTTCGGAAAAATCATCATCCGGAAAACCGCACAAGCACAAGAAAACTGCATATGTTACGATGGTAGACGGGAAGCCGCGAAAAATATACGCCCACTAAATCACTGTACGTCTCTGCTAAACGCAAGCTTGTCAGCTGAAAGAAATATAAATAAATCAACCTCCTAAGAAAATAACATTTATTCGTACAAAAAGAAATGGACGGAACGTGAGAAATACGCACATAAATAAGTAAAAAACTATGAAAGTGCAATAAGAAGGAAATTGATTCGAATTTGTCGACACTCATCGATTCGATACAGAAATGAGAAAAATATGTAAGTTTTAACTTGCTATAATTGCTCGAGCTCGTAGTTTCTGGAGGACTTTTTTGTCTTCTTGCGACTCTTTCTTGAAGTCTTTGGCCGAGCGGACGGAATTAGCGGGTCACCATAGACAAGATAAGCCTGTTCTTCGTCGTATTCCTCAGGCTCTGGTAGAGGTGTTTCTCGACGTTTCATCATATTATTGCCAGTATAAGCTAAAATTCGAACTCCGATAAAAGTCTAAAGGCGACAGATTCTGACCTATTCCCTTGACTTGCCACTCGCCGATCATATCATTCCAAGACATATTTTCTTCTATCAATTGCTGCATTTCTGGTGGGATTAATCTTCTGATAATTAACTGCTTGAGCTGTAGACTTTGCTCCAATTCACGTATATTGTCTTAAAAATACGTATTACTCAGTAAATGTGACGCAGAATGTTTAATGGGTAGTTAACAATTGATGGAGCTATAAATATGACTACTAGAATCTGTCGACTGATAGAATTTATTATAGAGGGCAAACTGGAACATCTGTTATGAGGTGAAGTCAAAAATTTACCTAACATCGACTCAATTTCTCGAGCGTTTTCGGACTCGATATCAGCAAGTTCAGATTTTGCTGCGTTGAACATTGACCATATCTTCTTCAGTTTCCGAGTTTTCTCACTTGCTTCTTCTTGAAGCGACGAGTATTTTTTGTTTATATCTTCAAGTGTAAAGTCGGCTTCTACAATGCGTTTTTTCATCGCTTCTTGGCTCGTTATTTTCTGCTGGAGCTCTCTGAAACAAATAAAAATCTCTCCAGATATTTTTTATTTTACTTGTTGCTGTCCTCTAAAAGCTTCTGCTGCTCTTCATCCTTTTCAAGCAAGTTGACTCCTCCATGCACAACCTTTTGGTTAATTTGAGACATTTTGGATTCAAGTTCCGCTTGCTCATTCTCTATCTTTTTGATTTCGGCTTCTTTTTTCTTCAGAGAGTTCATCGCTTTTAGTTTATCTTTTTCTGCGAGCTCTCTATCTTTCTCAAGATTTTCTCTCTGTCTGATGATATCTGAAAAAACAGGATAAGCCTTCAGATTATGGTAAGAACATACCCATGCTCATTTCCGCCAGCTGATCTGTTGGTACTCCTCCACCTTCTCCAACTTTTTCAAGCTGCTTTTTCAATTGATCAAGCTCTTCTTGCATTTGACGCAACAGAGCATCTTTTGGGTCTTCATTGATAACGGCCGAGTTCTTTATATTTTTTGCTCTGTTTGCATATCGCAGAGTAGAAATAGTTTCTTCAAAATTGTAATTTGCAGGGCCAAAAGTTGCGATCATCAGTGTCTTTGAATTTCCACCAAGCGAGTCTTGAAGAAGTCGAGTGAGCTTTGAGTTTCGGTACGGAATAAAACTCGATTTTCCATCAACGAGAGCGGAAATGACGTTTCCGAGGGTTGATAGAGAAAGGTTGATCTTCGTAGCTTCCTTCAAACGGTCCCCAGTTGCGCCTGTTTTCGCTTGACGTTCGCTACCAGCGAGATCGACCATATGAAGCTGACCTTTGCGGACACGCTGCTGACCATCGGGACCTTTGTCCATAGACTCGACTGTGATTGTGAAAATCGCATGAGACCTCGATGAGTCTGCGTTCATTAGTGTCGCTCCAACATGTCTATTCTGATTTCCCTGTGACATGATCTTCTCCATGTGCTCAGCGGAGCTCACTGCGAATTCTTTTTTGTCCTTGACATAAATTCCAACATCTGGGCGCTCTTTTATTTCGAGCCGCTTTTTAACGTCTTTGCCAAGGAGGTCGCGAATTTCCTCGTTGTAAATTTCAAGATAAGAAACTCGGATTAGAAAAGTATGTTCTGAAAAAGGTTGGAATTCATGTGAAGTAAATTATCTTTACCTGAATCGCCTAATTTCGAAATGTGACTGAAGATATGAGCAAATGAGTTCGGAATGATGCCTTTGAGTTCTGGGTTCGAGCGTACACCTTCCATCGTGAAAGTTTTGCCTGTTCCAGTTTGTCCATAGGCAAAGATTGTGCCATTGTATCCTTCGCAGACAAAATCGACAATTGGACGGGATGTTAGGTTATAAACGTCAACTTGGCGACTGTCTTTACCAAACACGTGATCGAACGTAAAAGTCTAACAAGAATTTTTAAAATGTGAGAGAATAAATAATGTACCTTTGGTGGGTCATTTGGTCGCTCAATCAGTACTCGCCCGTTAACCTCATCGCACTGAACGGCTTCTTTGTAGCCTCCGGATTTTTCTTTTGAGTTGAGTGGTCTGCAACGAACGATTACTTTGACATTGTCTCCCATTCTAAATCCAATACATTAATTTTTTTCATGAACTTATTGCACTTTTTACTACAGACTCTGTACTAGAGAGAAGACGTTTTCTATGACAAGAATAAGGCACTCTTTACCCGACGAAGAATGAATCCTGGAGTGAAACGTTTGAAGAGAATATACAGACAGGTTGCAAAGAAAAATGCTAAGCAAAGAAAAAATATAAGCTGGTCAGTCTTCTTCCTTCGCTTTAACTAAATAAGAGATTAAAACTGATATTAAAATTACTCAGACCTTTTCCAGGAGTCTTTTGGAGTTTTTTAAATGATCCGAACCAGAAGCCAAGTCTCCTTTTGTTCCTCTTAATACGTAGCTGGAATCAACCAACTGCTCTTGAGCCCTCTGCCCTTGATTCAGAATATTGCCGACCAAGTGGTTGACCTGTCGCAATCTCGTTTTCGCCTCACCATTCGAAATTTTCGGACCGCTTTTCACCGCTTGTTTTTTAATAGGATCAGCATCTCCAAGAAGACTGTCACGCTTGAGATTCTCAAGTCTTGCCTTAGCAATTTTCATTTTCAACTTCAAATCTGATTTGAGTTTGTTACAAGACTCTCCAAGCTTCTTTGATGTGAGAACTTGACGATCGTTGTCTAAAATTTTAGTTAATCTAGTTTAAACTCAACATGAAATCTACGGATGAACAAGCTCCAATGAAGCCGAATTTTTTTTCGCGGAAATCTTAAGATAAAACCGGAGATGCGATCAGACGAATTCTTATCAGAACATGGAATTCCGTCTTAAACAAAGTCTATTTTCGAGTTCACTTTGTTAGAGAAAATCTGACAGAATGAAGCTCTTTCATCTTCTTTTATCCTCGGTTTTAGCAGGCAAAAAAGATCGCAAGAAAGCGGCCCCGTTTACGGATGATGAGTTAGAGCAATACGGAGATTTGAGTAAGCGAGAATGGAACAAGATTTACAAGAACATCGATCCAGAGATGGAAGTTGCTGAAGAGGACTTCTTTTTGAAATTTAAACGCCAGGTCTTCAACTCTGGTAGATCCGACAAGAGAAGACGAGGTTTCGAGGCCGATGAGTTCAAACTTCGCTTTCCAAGGAATCAGTGGGATGTTGATGAAACGTGCCCAGATAGCGTCGCCGCTGTATCATGGGATTACCCATTTGGTGATGTGACAATAACAAATCGAGTTGTTATTGTGGATCGAAACGTTGATGCAGGAGTTGTCAAAGTTCTAAGCGGTGGAAAGCTCATTTTCAAAGACAATGGACCTGAAGGAAACAAAATCAAATTTAGAGCAATGGCTTTGAAAGCCGAAAATGGCGGTGAAATCTGGGCTGGCTCACGATCTTGCCGATACCAGGGAAAACTCGACATTGCTCTTTACGGAAATCATGGCGATCACGATCGAGATTTCGGATATAAATACTTCCATTGCGATAGAGATGGAGTTGTTGAAGTACACGGAAAGGAAAAACATCATTGGACTCATCTTGAAGATCATCTTTTCAAGAATTCTGTTGCTGTTGAGCAGTTAAACTGGTCACAGGATAGAAATAATAATCCAGCGACGCAGCTAAGGGGTCAGAAGCGAATGGTTTTCCACGTTTTATCAGCAGAAGGTGATTTGAAGGAGACTTTTAGCATCAAATCAGGCGATGACATCTCCGAAGATGTAAAAAATATGCTGAGCTTGGAAAATTTGAACAATGGAGAGATTGTAATTTTCTTCACCGATCTTCAGTTCTCACTTACGAGTAGTTTCCGGGAGCTACTGGACAATCTTGGCTTCCAGAACTCTGTTACCTTCGCTAGAAAGTTTGACGAAGCTTCGTCTACATTCCACAAGAAAAAATGGTCCCAGATCGCTGGAATCATCAACACTGGAAGTGGAGAGTCTGATTTGCAAACATCGATCCCAGAAGAGTGGAAAGCTCCAGCACCGCTTTACCAAACTGTCGGTCCTGTCGGTCTTGGTGGTGAAAAAGTTGGATTTGATTTTGGCTTTGATATGAAGTCTACATGGGGTGATTCTGATATTAGTTCTATGGCGATTTCTGAGTTTCAAGAGATCTTGGACAATCCATTTGGAACAACGGACGCGATTAATTTTTGGAATAGTTTTGCTCAGCGCGTCGAATACACGAGCTCAACAAAAGGACAGACACCAAAGATCAAGGTATCGCATGATATTTCATCATGGGAAGTCGGTGACAAGATTGTTATCGCCTCTACGGATCAGGACCCGCTGCATTCCGAAGTTTTTGAAATCCGACCGTGCGGAGATTGTGACAACAACGAAATCATGCTCGATAGACCAGCTGACTTTACTCATTGGGGTCGAGTCGACCAACGAACGGGAATCGACCAGCGAGCTGAGGTCGGACTTTTGTCGAGAAACATCCGTTTCTACGGAGAAATGCAGCCAACTTGCGACTACGCAAGAACTCGAGAATCTCTCGACGGGGATTCTCCAAATCGTAGAACCAATTGGTGCAATTACTTTGCTGAAATGGAAGGCGAAAACATCGATCGACATGGAGGACATATTGTTGGCACAAAGAAATTTAAGAACTTCCACATCTCTCATATTGAAGTTTTCAATGCTGGACAACCTTGGCTCGCGAGATATCCAGTTCACTGGCATCACGCAGGATATGTCGGCCGAATGGGAGGTTACGAAGACCCTAGCTCCTTCGAATCCCTTTCCATTCATGATTGTTTTTCTCGCTTCGTCACCGTCCACGGAACACACGAAGCAACAGTTAAGAATGTCGTAGGCTACAACACTGTCGGTCATGGCTTTTTCATGGAAGATGGTGTGGAGACATACAATCATATTATAGGCAACTTGGGTATCGTTGTCAAACCGGGTATCATATTGCCAACAGATAGAGATGGATCTATTTGTGAGGCTGCAAATGATCAATTTGACGGCGCGGAGATTGGCCGCGAGCCTTGTGAAGCTCTCTCTGTTTTCTGGATGTCCCACGCTGCGAACTGGATTCACGATAACGCCGCTGTTGGTGGCACTGCTGGCTTCTGGTTCTTTCACCATACTGCTTCAGAAAAATACGCATTCGAAGCTATGCCAAAGAGTTTAGAAAACGGTCGTAGAGAGTGGAGAAACAATAAAGCTTCTGCAGCAACTTATGGAATAATTCGTTCCGGAACGGTGAAGGACGACGGTCCAACAGCTTTTCACCCGGCACCATTCCTCTCAATGCTCCCTGAAGACGATCCGACCGGGCTTAAATACCACTCGATGCCAGAAAAATGGCAGGAAGGCGATTTCAGACCAAATGAAGATCGAAAGATCGACGATCTTAGGCCTAATCTGTGGGAGCGTCCAGAGTCGAACTGGGCAGATGAGTATTTTGTTGATTTTAAAGTTCATCACACAACACGCTCGAATAAGATTGAAGGAGCAAATGTTCATATTGAAAATTGGCAAGTGTCGGACAATGCGAAAGGTTTTGAACTGGTTACGTCTGAGGGAGTATTTGGAGCAAAAAAAACAATCAAGGATTCCACTTTTGTTGGCTTCACAAGAAACACTGGGCACATGAGATGTGGCGAGCTTAATTACGGAGATACGATCGAGTCGAAGAATCTCGACACATTGATGGACTGCTCGATCGATGATCAACCGCAGCTTCCTAAACCGAACTCGGTCGAAGAATACAACTACAGTTGGTACAAGCCAATGAACGATGTATACCGACAACCGCCGATCCCAAGGGATGAAATCCAAGGAGGTATCGTCGTTTCTGCTTCCTCTGAGCCGACGATTATCTCAAACAACTTCTTTTTTGATTTCTTCCCTGATCGCGCAGGATATGGCGCCATTCGAGCTCCAATCGTGCCAGGACACAATTCACGCTTTACTACTAATCCTGAAAATGTCGCGCTTCATTCCAATGTGTTCGAAAATTGCCCGCTGATCTTCGGAGATGATAAGTTAAGCTATGACAACGCGGCTGATCGAGAAACATTCGCGATCTCAGATGTTGACGGGCAAATCGCAAGCCATCCTGGTTATATTTTGAGAACTCAAAATCCATTTATCACAACTGGATGTGAGGTCAACAGAGTGAATGACGATTTCCCAGTTCACTCGGAACACAAGCTTTGTCCATTTTCAACTCGAATCGGTCAGCTCGACGTTTCATTCACGAAAGAGATCGGTGGATATCTCGCAGATAATGCGAGCAAGAATGCAATCGAGTTTGATAAGGCCACGAAGCTGTCTGCAGTAGTAGAATCTGGCAAAACTGTTACATTCAAGCCAGATCTTGATGTAAATTTCATCCCTACCGGAGACATCTTCATCGGATTGAGCAACGCAAAAGTACTTAGCGAGTTTAGATTTTCAATCTGCGTGTTTGATGAGAACCGCTACAATGTAAGATCATGAGTACCCACAAAAAATAGCAAGCAATTTTAGATTCTGGCACTTCGTGAAAGAATCGGGGATGATGGCCTTCCATATTCAGACTATACGAATGAATGGGCCATGGCTTCGTCATTTGAAGAATTAGATAACAGCGCCATGCCCATCGCCTACTTTGTAGACGACGGATGGATTCATTTTAAATTGACAGAGTCCACAGATCGCAGACAAGGAGGATTTTTTACCGATAACAACGGCAATGGACATAGCGTCGCTGATAGTGAAGATTATTTCACAACAGGCTGGCCGTTCGTTGGTCTGGAAACTGCTTCCTATCCGTTTAATAATATCGGAGGAAAACTGAAAGTTCAGCTGAAGGACTTATACAATTTTGATACTCGACTCTCTGGCAAGCAAATTGCTTCGTCAGGAACCTGTGGAGAATTCAATGATTCAGGTATTTTCAAAAATAGATAGTTATGATACGAACAGAACAAAAATGTAAAATGTCTTACCGGGCAAAATCATGTCATTTATCACAGAGGTGATTTTCTTGAACTTTTCCAATTTCTGAGAAGCTTCAACATTGGCATTTTCAATCTCTTCTTGCTCTTGTGAGCTTGAAATACGTTCAAGATTGTGAATTATCTCCGTCGATAGAATCGTGCACTCGTTTACCAATTTCTCAAAATCATCTGCCATTTCTATGAAGAACATATCAATGATATCATCCTTTCTTCAAAGGAAAGTAGAAAAAATAAGGTATTTTATTGAAAAACAAGTAAAAAACTATTGGATCGCGGTGTAGAAAAATCAGTAAAAAATAGGTTTATTCTGGAAGGAGCTCGTCATTGTCGTCAAAATCATCGAACTCGTCATTTTGGCGCTTTCCCGCGGAAGTTTTCGGTCGGTAATCGGCACTTTCTGGAACTGACGCCTAAACAGAAATGAGAATCTCGGATCTCAGTCATAACTTACAGGTATGTTCACATCTGGCTCAATTTTCTCGTAGACGATTTCTGAATCCTCCCTTTCCAAGCTGCTTTTGGACTTTGCACTTCCTGCATCGCGTGATCTCCCAGAACCAGCTCGGCCGGAACCAATTCTTCCTGAACCGATCCGCTCTGTACTACGAGTTTTACTCGAGCCACGCCTCGAATTTGCACTTTTTTGTCTTCCTGAATTTGTTAGTCCAGATGACATTAAAAATTGACCACATGAAATTTACATAATTTTTAATAAAATTATTGACTTACCCTTGTTAGTTGCAGAACTGATACGAGTCTCACGTGTTTCTCGCTCGCGCAGTGTTTTATCAAGTCGTTTGAGTTTGTGGGCAAAGTCCTTGAGTACAACAATTTTATCCAAGCAAAAAAACTTTTCGAAGTACCTTTGCTTCTTTGTCCATCTTCATATCTGTACATAACCTAACCAGGTACTCAAGCACTTCTCTCGACTCAGGGAATTTTTTATGCGTCTCTCTGTATTTTTCAAGCGCTTGATGAACATTTCCAACTTTGCGGAGACACGCTGCATTCATCAGATGCCATTTGACTTCGTGAGGGTCAATCACTGAAGCGCGCGCGAAATAGTTTGCAGCTTTTTCTGGGAATTGAGACTCAATATAGTAGCTTGCTAACCATTCAATCGTTCGGATATCACCAGGGTAAAGTTTATACGAGTCGTAGTTGTGCTATGATAAGTTAAAAAAAAATTTTATGTTTTAAAACCTGGAATGCAGAGGACTTGTCTCCTTCATTATCAAATATAGCGCCAAGCTCTTGCAGCAACTTCGGGTCATTATGACTGACCGATAGAGCTTGCTGAAGCCATTCAACGGCAGCACTATTGTCGCCCATTAACCGGTAGACATCTGCGATCATGAACATGACTTGCGGATTTGTTCGCTGAATTTGATGCAGCTTTATGAATGATTCGAGAGCGTCCTCTTTCCGATCAACACGTTTACAAGCTATTCCAAGGTTATAAAGAGCTTCTGAGCATTCTGCATCAACACGCAAGGCCTCTTGATAATATTGAATCGAGCTGCTCCAGTCGCCGCTATAAGAAAAATGTTAAAGATAAGAATATCTTTAATGCAACTTACTCGAACGCGACCGTATTTCCTTTGTTGACTAACGCACAGGGGTTATACTTGTCTGCCTGTAGCGCTTTTGACGCAAACGTAGATGCTTCTGCATTCTTCTGCTGGAGAAAATAGATGAATGAAAGGTTGTTGTTCGATTGCGATCGAACATTTGAGTCTTTTTTCTCCAAGTTTTTTAGAATTTTAATAGCTGGCTCAAAGCTGTGCTCCTTGAGATAAGTCAGTGCCTTGTGGATTTCGAGGTCACTTGCGAGCTCACCATAAGGACTCTGTTTAACCTGGTTGACGCACCAGTCGAAGCCTGCTGAGAAGTTACGATCTTCGATGTACGGCGCAATCATTTTTGCAGCTTGAACAATTGATCTTTCAGCGAGAGTCTTCCGCTGCCTTTCAAGCGCTCGAAGAGGATCGGAAGAAATCGCCTCCAAGTGAGCTGCTTCGTTTTTGTCGTCCGTCGTAATTTGATACTTCTCTTCATCAACACCGGAGGTGATGTTGAGCAAGCGAATAAATGCTCGTCGCATTTTTTCTGCATCTTTCATCGCGTAGTAGCACATAATCAGATTGAAGCCAGGCTTGAAATCAGGGTGTTCAGACATTATGTGCTCATATGCACTTGCGGCGTCGCGGTACTGTCCCAGTTTTATAAAACAAGCCCCAATATTCGCCTGAATCTTGCTTCTCATCGTCCGATAATGCGATGGCACCTGATCCAAAGCCATTCGGTATTGCTTGACTGACTTTGAGAACTCTCGCAGCTTGAAATGGATGTTTCCCATATTGACTCGAATTCTTCCGACGTTTTGAAAGATTTTGTTCTTGACAATAACCTGATAAGCTTGGAGTGCTTCTGAAAACAAGTCGTTCGCTTCATACTGAACGGCAACGTTGAAATGCACGGAAAATGTCAAATCCATATTTTGACCATCAGTGAGTCCACTCGCGTCCCGTTTCTTTGTCACATCGCGTTCTTTTCTCGCTGCGTTTTTGGCAATTTCAAGAGCCCGTCTGGAATCGCCCTTTGACTGACAGATAATAGACTGATCCACCATCTTTCCAATATTACGCTCAATCTCACGAATTTTCTCTTCTTCCATGCGCTCTTCATCACCTTCCTCGACAATCGTGTTCGAGTTCTTTTTGTTCAAATTGAGCGCTGATTTCTGATATCCAGCGCCTGTAATACTCGTAGTCGGGCGATTGTCGTTTTGAGGCTTGAAGGCAGTGCTTATATTTCGGTTTCCTGTGCTTGTTCCCGGTTTGAACCCCTGACGGCCATGACTGGTTAGTGCGCGTTTAAAATCTTCATCATTGTCGATGTTCGTATCGAACGCATCGGCGCCCTCGTCTTCATAGTCGAAGTTGGCGTATGGGTCGTCCATTCTAAACGTCAACAGATGAGTATATTAAAACGTGCTGTATTATGACTGAGACTCAAGAGATGATCCAAGTATGTACAAAAGACGAGTTTGTTTTAGTACTGGTGAAGAAACCCTTGTACAGTAAGGGTAAACAAGGGACATGTTTTCTTTGTAAGTGGAGTTAACTCAGTAAAGGACAAAATCTTTTTTCATTATGTTTGCGCGTCACCGGGTTTAAGGATAGTTT
>JAOXNJ010081955.1:0-12090 GCA_028566655.1 Metis holothuriae
TCGAGGGCCGGATGCGTTTGACCGCACCAGTGGGCCTCCAAGGGGGGCCCCGAAGTCAGGCTGGCGATTACGGTCGCGATGGTCGAACTTGGAGTAGCCACGCTTCTCCGTCTTCCTCTCGCTCCTCCTCTCCACCTTCTTCCACTCGTCATCAGGGGGCGCCATGGCGCCGACCGTGACGACTGCGTCAGCTGACTTACTACAATGGATAGAAAGAACAGCACAGAACACTTTAATGGGACAACTATTAAGTGATCAAGGCCGTCCACAGCGTGCACGGGCTCGAGAACTCCTCTGGGAACAACTTCCACAGCTGGGAGGCGCACACGGACCACACGCGGGCGCCGAACTCGGGTGAGGTCGGCGAGCACGTGTGTTGTTGTGGGCACGGTCAGCTGTCGAATCCCGTACATATGTGTAATTTGACTTCTTCCTTTTTTTCTCCTTGCCCACCTTTATTTTCTTTCTTTAGTTTTACTACTCGTAGTAGGTACATTCGTAGAAGTTTAGAGTTCAATGTTGCTTTACCAATTTGGCTCTCTCGAAATTCATCTAAACAATTTAGAGTTTTTATATAACGACTTCCTCTGTTATCGTCTCGATCCTCTCTCTCTCTTTTATTGGAGTCCAAAGCACAATAAACACATTTCTAACATCGTTCAAGTTTGCCTCTAACCTCCATATTACTATGGATCTAAAAAAAAGGGCAAAAAAAAAAGAGAAAAACCCGTGCAATTCTTCTCTATTTAGCGCAACATTTGATGCATAGTTGCTCACGCAACCTCGTCGCCTTGGTACTAATCCCTAGGGGATGCCTACTTTCGTCTATAAGTGAATGTACTGAAAGGAGGGACAGCAAGCCTTTCTCTTCTCTCGCATGTTGTAGAGCATATATTAGAAAGTTGCAGTATTGTATTTTGTGGCCGCAAAGTGCTTTCTCCAGCCACACCTGATGCCTTGAATAGAAGAGCCTTGTCAAAGATAGCCAGACAGCCGGAACGGCGACGAAAAGCAGCCCTCTTCATCATTGCACATCAATAACAACTTGCTCATTAATTAGCTCTTTTAGTGTCTCTTTTTATTCTAATACTTCTTTTATAAAAAAAATTACTTCTTAAGTGACCCTTCAATAATGATGGAGTCGAGGCCAAGTGTGGCCGAGGTCTACGATCTGGCCGCGGACATCGGTAACTGTCACAATAACCGAATTTTTTTAAAAAATCTCTTTAAAAATCTAAAATATTGATTTAAATTGATAAATTTAAAACAGTAATTTAAAGCAAAAGACATGTTTTGTTTAGGCCAAGAGTTCGAGCGATTGCTGGAGCAGAGCGTGGAGGCCGAGGCCGTGTCGCCGCTGATGCAGAAGGTGATCAACGCCCTGGAGCATCTCGAGCGCTTCGCGGCGCAGCAGGAGAGCGAAAATGTCGTCATAGAGAACCTAAAGTACTCCAAATTTGATTTTTCTGATTGAATCCAAAATATTTTTAAGTGGAAATTCAACTTTTTTGACTTAATTCAAAGGTCGACGGTGGCGCATCTGGAGCGCGAGAAGGCTCGGCGAGTGGAGGAGCGGAATCAGGCCGCACTGGAGATGGAACGAGAAGAAGAAAGTCTTCGGCACGAGAATGCGGATTTATTGAAGGCCCTGGGAAAAACGCAGGAGGAGAACAGAAGATTGGCCAATCAGCTAGCAAAGGTCTCTGCAGAGGCCAATGAGAGGGACAGCGCCTTCTCCGAAGAAGGCATCTAATAAATATAATTGAATTTTGACTAAAATTTCGATTAAAAATGTTAAAAACAATGAAATTTATTCTATTTTTTGCTAAATGATTTAAGAGAGTTTCGTCGAAGTTGATGTGGTGAAGGGCTTGAGAAGCGAGGGCGAGCGTCTGCGCTCGCAGCTGCGCAGAGTCGAGCGCGAGCTGCAGTTGGCCAAGTGCGAAAACGATGATGTAAGTCGATAATGACAGGAAATTTGAATTAATTCTAGCTGATTTAACTTTTTAAAATGTCAAAATTTTGATTTTTCGACCGACTTTTACTCAAAAGTTGAGTTGCGAGAACGAAAAATTGGCGAGCAGCGTTCGCGATTTGCGCAAAAAGTGCAAGCAGCAGCAGCAATTGACGCGAGAAGCCCTCGACGAACGAGCAGAACTCACCATCAAGGTCATTAAAACAACTCTTTTTTTCGAAATTTTAGCAAACATTCATTATTTTTTTAATAATTTCATTGCTATATTTGATTTTTATGTTGATTTCCACTTTTTTCTCGTATATATGTGTAGTTGGGGGAGTCCCAGCGCGTTATCAGTGGCTTGGAGTCTAAGTTAGGGCTGGCCGCGATGGAGAAGGAGGAGCTGGCGATGGCGGAGAAGGAGAAGGCGTCGACGCGCGTCTTCACGTTGCCCGAGATCAAGCACGTGCTTCACGAGCGCAACCAGCTCAAGGCCAGACTCAGCGACCTCGAGGACGAACTCGCTCTCTACAGACCCAAGTATCAAACATATATTGAAAAGTTATTAATAAGAAAAAATTCTACTAAAAATCCTATATTATTAATTATCAAAAATTCGTTTTAGAAGCGAGATTGAGAGTGCTAAAATGGGCTTTGATTCCTTGACAACGAGGCCAGTGATGGGCGAAGCCGAGTGCGACTGCACCTTTCACAGGGGAGACGAGGAACTTGAAAGCCTGGATCAAATCGGAAGGTGATTCAAAGTGATTGATTGATTGATTTTTGATTGATTGATTGATTGATCGATTGATTGGTTTAAGGGCTTCTTCGAGTGAGAGTGATGACCGACCGGTGCAGGGCCCCTTGCCCCGCGACCCAGACGACGCTCCATGGAGAAAAGGCGAATCTGGCATCCGAAAGCTGTAAGTAATACCCTTACCCATATTTGTTTCAATTCCTTGTCAAAATTGCACTCATTTTCAGAATGATCTGGCAAATAATTTTTATTTTTGCGATTTTTCAAACGTTTTTTTCGCATATTAATTTTACTTTTGTTCTCTTCATTCCCTTACTTCGGGGCTTGGGATGAAGGTTCAACTACTTCTTAGACAATCTATGCTCTTTTGTAACAAAAGGGCTTTATATGGTTTTCTTTAGTGTTTTTTAATGGAGGGGAAACCAATTAATTGCTTGATAAATGGGAATAGTTTCTTTGCAATTATTGTGCATTTTCGGGCCACTTTTGTTGTTCCCACGCAGATTCGCGTTGATCTCGAGGCGCGTGGGCCACGTCTCATCGCAGCTCGTCGATCCATAGGTTCTTTACTGTTACAAACTTTCACTACTATTTCAGGAAAGAATGCAGATAATATTGATTGTCTACATTAAATTGATTCCTCTTTACATCTCAATGCTATCTCAATTTTGTTTAAAGTGTTCACTTTAATCAAATTTCGTTCTTGGTTGATGTCAAAGCTTCTAAAAAGATGTTCTGTCCAAAATAATTTATTGATTTAACTTCTTTAATATTTTCTTTTAAGTGCAGTTGTTAATTAAAGTGTTAAATAAGCATTCTTAAACCCATTAATGTGTCCTAACATAGGAAGCTTTGGCCCCAGTAAAGTTCTACATATTGGTTTATTTATCTACTAGTGCCTGATCGAATTAGCGCATGTCAGTGTTGAACTTCATCCTTTCTTACCAAAACCCTTTGTAAACAGACAGATAAGCGTTAATTATGCTAATTGCTATTGTTTTTTTTGCAAAATTTGAATAAATTTGAAAATTAATTGAAAAATTGTCTTTTTTTTCAGATTTCATCGCGTGTTCGGTTCCTCATTGCGGTCTTTGCCCTCGTCCGTCTCGACGCCGAGTCTGAGGATGGAGGAGAAAAACAAATTCTCGGTGCCAAAGTCGGCCTCCCGTCTCTCTTTCTTTAACGAATAACTTCAAAAGTGCACGAAAAAATGAAAATTTCCCTCTAACACTAAACTCAAAACTATATTTAGTTTCAGTGTCATTGATTTTCTGCCGTAGATCCCAAACATTCCTTCTCCTAGTCACCTCCAGCATGATCTTTACCATGTGTATTAGTCCAATTATACTATTCATTGTCCCTTCCCTATTCATTCTTTGCATCTTATCCTCTTCTGAAAACAAAACAATACATGTGTGCATTGATTTGGTCTAAATCAAATTCCTTTTAAAACAAGTCAAATTCAGATTTACTACTGACTCCTTTCTAGTCACTCACCACTTTTTCGAGCAAATTGAGATATTTCTGTCCATACTGATCAGCTTCTTTGTTCACTACGAGTATCTTTATGTAGTGAGTTGACGACAAGAAACTCGTTGAAGGAACATCACTTGCTGAATTCCCTAGAATCCTTCAAAACAAACTTGATTGCAGTCCACAAAGAAGGTTTCTTCTTACTCCAATCTGCAATTTTCACTAGAAAAATGTCAAACAAAACGTGATTGATGTCATGTGAGGGTCTTTATTTATCTGGAGTTCACTTTGGCCTTGAACCACTTGGACCCAGGCCGGTTCAGCTCAGACAAGCTCAAGTGTGCATCAGGCCTTTGAACCCAGTGATTGCAATTCGCCGAAAACAACAAAAACTCAACTGGATCCATTTCATAATGTTGATATCTCACATGTGAACACATATTGATATTGCAAGAAGCTGGGCTGTCAGGCACTTCAATGCTCACTTTCTCCAGAATTCGAGTTCATCCCATTGATTCCTAACTGTAGTCGCAAAACAGGTTGTATCACATGGACCACAGAAGTGGTTTTCTTTTCTACAAATTGTTGTTGTTGTTTTCAAGGAAATGTCCAAGTGGACTTATTTTACCATGTGTGGGCAGTTGAGATATGTTTGAAGCAGTATCTGGAACCTTAAAAATAAACTTTTAGTTGGAAACCTGTCGACTTTGCCCTTTGAATTCCCAAAAGATTATAAAGACAAAAATTAGCCCTTAATGAATCACTAAATTAGCACAATAGTTGTAATATTGAGAAAGTTTCCTTTAACATTTCAAAATTTAATGAAAATACTTTTCGACTATTCGTATGTGATGGGCTAATTGATCTATTTCTGGTGGGGACAATTTTGAGGGACAATGCACAATATTTTTTGTGTCCAATTCTCAGCGTAATTTACTGCATGCAGGCAATACAGAGCAATTATTTTGGTGATCAAATGTAGTTGGTTTTTTTTAATAGTAGTATATTATCGCGGATTCATATTACGATATGGATTATGGATCGAAGACGATTGTGAGCAATTTGTATCTCTCATTTGCTACAAGTTCTGCTATCTCAATCCTAACGAGGCTCACAGCCAAAAAGGTGTGTGACTTACAGTACACACAAATCCTTCCAAGAAACTTAATTCAACTCTGTCACAATCGAGCTTTTTATGCAATGATCTAGACAAAAAGGGGAAGGGTCACCAGCATTCATTACATGAGCTCCAAAGTAGTGTTTTGTACTACAGACTGTGTAGTGACCTTGGGTCGGGCAAATACCGTCGTTGACTTTGTCGTTGTTGATGACCCACTTGCACACTGGGGATGGGTTTCAAGTGTCATAGTGGACGTCCCAAGTCTCGGCCAAGAATGGTGGCAGCCTTCTGTTGACCATTCTTAGCTCGAACCATTGCTGTGAGTTGCTGTTGCCCTGTGACCTCAGCTCAGTCAACACAGAGAGTAGCTTGGCAAAGGCCACAACATGATCAGCTTTGCGTTTTCCCATGACATATGACTGCAGGGCATCCACATAGATCTCCTGAATCTTCTCCACCTGCTTGGGTTTGCATAGATTGGCCCGTTCACTGAAGATCACAATGGCAGTGATCAAGGCATACTCAGCATTGTCAACCTTCATTTTGCACATGTTCTTGCAGAACCTGAACAAGGCCTCATTGCCCAGGCCAGCCTTGACATAATTGTCTTGAGAGAAGGGGTAATTTGTTGCATAGATAATGCAGTCCCGCTGAGGGTCATATTTGCGGGCTGCCCTGAGCATCATTACTTCACTGGAGCAGCCCTTGAGCACAGTCACCTGGTCCTCTCTGCACAAGTGGTTGAAGCCTGGCAATTGCTTGCTGAACTCAACAATTAACTTGACAGTTAAGATGGTCATCTCCACAATGTGCTTAAACAGTCTGTCCGACTCTGTCTCACACTCATCTGATAAGTCAGAGCCATTGGGGGAGAGAGAGTTAAAGGGAACATGGTATACCTTCTTCAACTCTTCTTCACTGGGGTTCTCAAAGATGTCCTGAAAGAAAACAATGCGATTGATGAGCTCTTCTTCCTCTGGCAACAAGGCTCTTGGTGGTGGCATGTTTCTTGTGGTTTCAACAGTAATGGCAATTGGGGAGATGGCCACAGGCAAGGGAGAGTCTGAGTTGTTGTTCACCAAGTTTTGGTGTTTCAATATGGCTGCCTTTGCCTTCCGTTTTCTGGCACACTGACTCTCTGGCACAACACACTCTGCCCTCATCCCTACCCCATAGCACTTTTGGAGACGACAGGACTGACATTTACGTCGCATGTACATGTCCATCTCGCAATGACCAGCATACTTGCAGCGGTAAGATGACCCTTTGGTCACAGATCGTCTGAAGAATCCCTTGCAACCCTCGCAGGCCAATGCATTGTAGTGGTAGCCTGAGGCTCTGTCCCCACAAACCAAACAAAGCTCATTCTGCACTCTATTTGAGGTACTGTTAAATTTGCTCCCTCCATTGCTCTTGGGCATGAGGTGGGGGCTGAGGGGAGAAGGTGCATCACCGGTGGATGATGCAGGGCTGTCAGCCACCTCTGACTTTATGAACCAGCTTCTTGGCTCCTTACTCTCCATCAAGCTCCTCGGCTTGTTGGCCATGGCCAGCTCATGCTTCTGGTGCAATGATGAACCAGATGAAGAGAATGTGTAGCCCTGTAAGTCCACTGCCATTGGGACCTGTGGTTGGCTTGCCATCACTTCTGTAACAATAGTTCAAAAAACTTTATTGGGTGCTCAAAGAGAAATAATGGCTCAAAATCCTCACATGGCAGATTAAAATCATCAAGGTGCTGATAATGGTACTGGAAACGTCTTTCCGTCTTTGCACTAAGCAGTGTAGTAAATTGTCTACCCTGGTATACTACTACATACTACATTGGCACGGCCAGCGCCAATGGCCGGCCATGGCATGGTACATATTTGTAGAACTGCAATTTTTGAGTCTTTTGGCGTATTTTGAAAATTTTGAGCATATTTCTTATTTTTGTCTTTTTTTTCTGGAATTGTCCAGGAAAAATTTCTCAAAAATTGCATTTGTCCTTGAGCACTAGAAACTTGCGTCAAATCCCATGCCACTATAGGATGAAATCCTGCCTACTCCAGGTGGCTCTGGACACTTGAGGGTGACGTGACAATTAATCTAGGCACACAATTATACTGGCATGAATGTGACAAGTGAACAAATAAACTGAGCTACATACCAATCGTCATATCATTATTACTCTCTTACCCTGTCCAAAGGCCTGAGAAGACCTCAAGTAAGGAGTGGCAGCAATCCTTGGATTTTCTCCTCTAAACTCGTCTCCTTAGTTCTTGCAATTTGACAAAGTGGACACAATGCACCAGGCTTGCAACAACCTCATCAAACCTTAAATGGGACCATTAATTGAGCTTGCGACACGTCTTCTCACTTCGATGTTCTCGGAGTGACTGAAGTGGCGCGCGCCGGCAACAACGCAGGTCGGCCCTGCCGGCCGGCGCCGCCCGCCGGGCAGACCGGCCGGCAAATTCAGGGTTGCCACTTGTCTGAGCACAGGTAGGCCAGCCAACTCTAGCTGCCAAGAGATGTAGCAGACATTGTACAAAATGCAGACACTTGCTGTTTCAACACACTATGCAGGGCCTGAGGTACCTAGTATGTACTGCCTTGCCCTCTTTGCATGGCCTTTTGGAGAGGTAGAGAGAGAAACAGCAAGTTCAAGGTGAACTCTGGCCCTAAATGTATGTAGTAGAGTCCAGAGTTGGCTCACATCATCTGTGGTACAGTCAGTGCATGCTTGGAGAGGGCTTTGCCCTGCTGTAACTGTAAACTGAGGCTTGTTCATTGTGTGGCAAGGTTTTTGAGTGGTTTTCAGCTGCCATGACCTAGCCTAGCACACTTGACTTTTTGGGGTGAGTGAACTTGAGGGGAATACAACCTCACATTCACTACCAACACACTTGTTATACCCATTTTAACAATGGGAAAAATGAATCATGAAGGTAAAAAATTTGCAAATTCTGACCATTTTTTATTGGTGTTTCTTCGAAAATAACCAATGTTATAACCATATTTGGAATGTTTTCCTCATTTTCCAAAGCCCATGTTAAAGGTTCTTCTAAGAGTTGCCACCCCTTTGTAACAAAAATTTCATCACCAATACTAGCTCCCATTACTAAATGTGTATCACTCCTTATCATTTATCAGTTACATAGAATGAGGACAATGACCCCAAGGTGCCTCTTTTAAACATGCAAGAAAAAATATCCCATTTTTCAAATGTTGCGTGGCAAATACATACATTTTTCCACTTTTTACTACTACTTGCTTGACGGACTGTACTACGTGTTCGATGACCTCTCTAAATTGACGGAGGGAAAAGGGGAAATAGAGTACAGCGAGGTTGCGTGATTTTTGGACGGAAAAGTTCCGAAATTCTTTGACAGTAAGGTCTCTTTCTTGTAAAATGCTATTGTTTCATACTGGTAGTAAAAAGGTAAAATATGTATTTCAGAGAAATTGTTCGTCTTGCTCACTATGATTTAAGAAGAACCGAAATATTTGGAGGATGCAAAATTCATTGACATTGAGAGAGAGGCCTTATTGTGGCCGCTTTTGCAAGCAATTTCGAATCCCTTCATCTCTTGCAGGCAATCTCGAAGACGTCTTGGATGCAGCCCCGAAATGCATTCTTGGTGACATCAATAGGAGCAATAGCGCAGTTGGGGAGAGAGCTCTCAAGGATTTTCGTTGGCGACTGACGAGGGCATTCGCCGTATTGGAAACGTCAGGCGCGAAAGCAGACTGCGGCCTCCCCCTGGGCCCAGTCGTCGCCGAAGTGCCCGAAGTCCACGTTGTGGTCGAGGTTCCCGATGAGCTTCGGCGACCTGTTGACGGTGCCGGGCTCCGCGGGGGGCGGCAGTCCCGGCGGCCACAGTCGCACGCGGAGACTGAGCGACGCCCTGCTGCAGGTGGTGCCCAGCCTCCCCAACGTCTCCTACCCCTCCTCCGTCTCCAAGCTGGCCAAGGCGCTCACCAAGGGACACGACAACAAAACCACCAATGTATACCAATTCCCCATCTTCCCCATAACATTACTATAGCTCTATAAAGGCACCTACATAATCAATCTTGGTCAAGTCGATCATCGACTTATCGTACCTATTGTGGGCTGTGCGTTGGAGCGGAATTGAGTGGTCAGCAAGAAGGTCTACCTACTTTGGCTCTTTTAGCTTCTTTTGGGGCAAATACAATAACTTTTTGCTAACTTCTTCTACTATAAGTACTACCATGCTCTACTTTTGTCTGCCTTTTTATTGCTTCTTCTGAAGGCTGCTCATCTTTTCTAGAGTAGCCAGAGCCGAGAGATATCGTCTTCTTTTACAGGTTTCTGCTATTAGTAGTAGTTTTTTGTCTATTACTGATTGAAGGGCTTTATTTATCTATTCCTGCTCCTAAAGTTATCTTTTGCTAAATCTACGAAATCTAAACATTACTACAAACATATTAATAGTAAAAACCTTTCTAGTTCCTCCTCTATTGCTGCTACTCGTACTTTATCAACTGCCCTTAAGGAAGCTGATCGTCTATCAACGTCTTCTCTGTCCCGTTTTTTATCAGTCAATTATTATTGTTATGTGTGTCCCTTAAAAAGCCCTTGTTATTTATTTTCCTTTTCGTGGCAGCTTTCTCCTTAGAGCGAAGGCTTGACCATCGTCTTGACGAGGACCAGTGTGATGTGACAGCATCATTATTGCCATCTGCCACCAGTTCTGCTCCCCACACCGAAATGTAGCCCCCACATTTATCTTCTTGGCAATTCCAGCCAACTTTCCCATGCATCCAGCTGAAAGTCTTTCTTCTTCAGGGGGACAATCCAAATCCCAGACTTGTCCTCTGACCACCAGCATCATTTATTTACTTCCAATTACTTACTTCCACCAAGGATGTGCAATACATAGTGTGCACAGTCAAAAAGGGCAATAAATGTGGTACAAAGGGTTCTTCAACAACTTTGCTTTAATACTCTTTTTACTAAATGTTTATGTAACTATGTGTAACTATAACTATAAATTGTAAAGAAAGTTATCTGTGTGCAATTGCCAAGTGTCTAGTGCAATTGTTGCTCATTTCTTCAACTTTCCCAATTGACACAAAAGAACTTACTGTAGCATTAGAAAGGCAGAGGTGGATTTGATTTTTTGTTGTATGTGTGTAGAAAGAATTGGGCATAAAAGTAGCTAGTGCATCTAGGCAAATTCAATGGCCCCAAGTTGGTATCAAATGTGCATAGTTTGGTGTACTGCCTTTTTGGGGGCCTGACTTGGTCCTGAGTCAACATTGGTGGAACTTTGGAAAGCCCCAGGGCTTAAATCGACAAACTCCATTTCAAGTTGTACTGTAACATAGTAGCTACATTAATGCTCTACAAAATAATGTGAATATGTACTTATTTTGTAACATAAGTCAGTCTGTTTTCACATGAAGTCAGTGGGTTGAGGAGTGCAGTGACAAATGAGGCTGAATTGGGGCCACTTGGCCTCTCCATCACAATTGTGACCCCAAAAGGCCCAAAGGCTCTGCAATATAACATTTTTGTCCCACTTCCAAAAAGAGCCAAATGGAAGTATGTACATTAAAAGTACAATTCCTATTACTGAGATTTCAAGAAAATGATGTAAGTGTTGTTAAAAGTGCTCCAAATTTCTTGTGAGCTTTGGGCATGTCAAGAAGAAATGCCCTCCTTTCATCATCTCCTCCAGTATGCAGTAAAGACACTTTACATTTACATATTGCAGATGCATTGCATAAGAACTTTTTTATGGGCCTTTGCTTTATTATTGGACTAATAATGTGTGTGCTCTTTGCATAAGATTATTTACAATTCTTGCTTTCTTTCTAGTGCACATCTGTCTTGGCTCAAAGTACTCACTTGTTTATGCAATTTTCCTTTTACAGTTAATTCCTTTAGTACTAAATATTCACACTTATAAATGATTGGCTTCCACAAAGAGCTTCTTACAAACTTTAGTAGTAGAACATCTGTTGCTATATCTATTGGCTCTTCTTCTCCTGCTTTCTACTAAACAGCCATTTAATATATCTTACACTAGTAAGTCCATTCATTATATAGCAAAGTAATTATATAATAAAGACTCTATTGAGGTTGAAGCACAGTTCATTATAAGATGTATTTCATTTCGGACTTCTGCAAGTCTGCTTGGCCTTTTCATAAGACATGATAGTAATGCACAAGTAGTGTACATATAAGAAGTTTGAGTAACTTAAAGAATGTACCTACTTGTAAGTAGTGGAAGTGGCATTATTTGCAGTACACTTTGTGGTGATTGACGTCGTCGCAATGCGTCTGTCGTCGGAGCACCTGTTCCATCTGACCTTTACTAATCCACATACTCCTTGTTCACTGCTTTGATCAAAGTAAATATCCGGATAAGAATCTGGCAGGATAGGAAGTCAGATAAAATGTTCGGTGACTCTTCTAGAAAAGTCTAAATACAGACTTTATCCCTATAAAACTTCAGGCAAAAACGAAGATACCCGAAAGTTGCCAACTTCATTGGAGCAGTAAGTACCAGCTAATCTCATCTATTTACTGAAATACGTATACATATGTAAGTACTGAAGATAAGAGTACATATAATGGCAATATTACATACATAAGTAGTTTAAGTAATCGTACATACTGTTAGAGTATGAAAGCAAGTAGTTTATATTGTATAGTAATATAAATAATATATATAGCTAGTAATATAAGGCTACTCATTTAGCTCTAATTGGCAAACTTGGCTTAAAAGTGGCTCTTCCCCTCTCTCTTTCACCTTTTATTGTCCTTTA
>JAOXNJ010082177.1:0-22618 GCA_028566655.1 Metis holothuriae
AACAAGGCCGTTCGCCCATTTTGCACTTCACCGATGGGGTGACATCGCTTTCAGCACAAAATGGTCGTGAAGACCTTATTTTTATTGGCCTGAACGCTTTTTCTGGAAAAGACCAATGCATAGTTTGGGTTTAAAGTGGCAGATTTCTTATCTTAAATTTTAATTTCAGCTCAATACATAACTTTAGTTTCAGAAAATACTGAAACTATTGCAAATTAAGTAATTTTCATTTAGGTTTATTTTGTCAGGCAATGAGGCCTGCATCCTATCACTTAACCTCTAATCAAGAAAAAATCATGCAAGATCCTGTTGTTATTAGCTATAGTCTCTATCTTCTCCTCAGCATTGCCCTTACCATTTGGGTGGCTCAAACTCTTTACAAATCTGGACTGCCCTTTTTAAAGGCGTGCTTTACGGATGATGCTGATTCTGGTTTGCCTGAAAGTGTTAACCACCTCTTGCGAGTTGGTTTTTATCTCATTAACCTTGGGTTTGTATCCCTCTGGTTGCGCATGGATAAAGAAATTCAAGGAGTGCGTGGTGTGTTTGAGGCTCTGGCGCCCAAAATGGGTGTGGTGCTGTTGGTGTTAGGGGCTATGCATTTCTTTAATCTGTTCTTGTTCCAGCGCATTCGCCGCAGCGCCAAGTTGCGTCAGCGCCTTCATTTGCCTCCCGTCTCTCCAACATTTACTCAGGAAGATTCCTCTAAGGGGCGCTTCTAAACCAAAATAAACATTTTTACCGTCCACCTCCATGTCCCGCACGAAAGCTCACTTCATTGCTTGGATTTGCACTTGGGGTGCAGCTTTCTTGGGCTTGGTGATTTGCGATGTTCTTTTAAATGCTACATTTGATTTAAAATCACTATTTAATCACATTATCCCATTTGCCTTTTTCTTTTGGATGGGGTCAGGGTTTGTTGTTTCTTTTATCTGGTTAGTCATCGCTCTTCCTTATTCAGTAATCATCTTAAGGACTTTCCCTCAAAGTCCGTTTTGGGTTCATGCTCTTGTCGGCTTCTTTTTTGGTTTTCTTGCGCTATTTTTAGTCTCTTTAGCTTTTCTCTTCTCTTTGCTTGGCGCTCTCTCTGGAGCAATTGGTGCAGGAATATTGGCTAAATTCTACCAGCATATTGATTTTTACGGAAGCAATGCCCGCTTTTCTTTCTCTTATTTTTTTCAGCACATGAGCACTCAATTCTCCCCAACCCAACTCATCATTTACTTTGATGGTCAGTGCGGTCTTTGCTCTCAAGCGCGGCAGTGGCTGGAAAAAGAGCCATTGAGCCTGCCTTTAATGTTTGAGAATCTACACTCTAGCTCTGGCAAGGAAGAGCTTTCTAGTTGCCCTCTGGATGCAAAGGAAAAGCTACTTGTGAGTGATGGTGCGGGAAACTGGTGGCAGGGGGGAGATGCATGGATTATGATTCTTTGGGCTACACAGCGCTATGCTCACTGGGCACACAAGTTTGCTCATCCACGCTGGCGTCCACTTTTGCGCCATTTAGTTGATAACATAAGCAATCATCGTCATGGACTTTCTCGCTTATTAGGGCTGAAGCCTACGGAAAGTAGTTTGCAGCAATTGGAAGCGAACTGCCGTGAGGACAGGGAAGGGTGTAATTCAACCCAGAATATGCAATAGCCTTAAGAAAATAGCAACGATCCCTGCAAAAATCAGCCCGTCCACCAATTTTGCCCCCTCATCGATGGGGTGACATCGCTTTCGGGGCAAAATGGGTGTTGAGGACTGATTTTTATTGGGCTTGCTGCATTTTCTGTTTGAGTCTATTGCATAATCTGGGTTCAAATCTGGAAGAAGCTCCCATTAACTCTGTGCCCAATGCTTATCTGGGTTATCAAAAGAAATGAAATGACTAATTATAGCAAATCTCAAAACTTAAGTGACCCTTTATTCAGCCTTTTCTGGGTTTGCTGCAAGAACGGCAATTAAATAGCCTCCGCGCCAATTAGGACCTCGAATAATCAAAGGCCGATTGGGCAGCAAGCTTACATTTGTAGCACTAAGTAACTGCTCTCCCTGCCAAAATTGCACATCCACAATTAACTCACCTTTTGCGCCTTTGCCGCTGCGCTCCACGCGTAGAAAAAATTCCTCACTACAGCGCACCCAAGTAAACCACTCTGCTGGCAACTCCACTTCATCCACGCCCAAAAGCGCGTAGTGTTCTTGCTTGGTGAGCTTATTTTTGCGTAAGCTCTCCATCACTCCCGCTAGTGGTTTTTGAGCGGCAGGGTCATCCTCGTATGCTTGAGATCCGCCCCAAAACAAACCGCCCCAAAGGGACTCTCCCCCTAGAGTGGCTGCTTGCTGCGCTACTTTTTCTTGAGCCTTGTCTGGGGCCACCTCTTGTGACTTTTGCGCAAAGCTTTGTTGCCCAAATGCAAAGAGGGCAATAAGAGAAAATAAGCTCAAGAGCGTTTGGTTAAATTTCATAAAAAGCGTTTAGAGTATCTCTAAGAATCTAGTTTTAGTCTATTGCATAATCTGGGTTGAAGGAAGTGTCTTACAAGTGACCTTTAGTACAAATCTTGGCTCGCAACAGACCAATCTTGTTCTTGAGTTTGGTTTGCTTCTACTTCGCTTAAGCGCAGACCTACACCGCGTATTTCTCCCTCATACTCGGGCAATCCTTCAAGCACGACAATAACTGCCTGAGTTTGATCTGCTTCTGTGCGAATTTGCGCACGCGGACTATAGGCAGAGAGTAACACTGGAGTAGTTTCTGCATTCTTAACAATTACTGGATTGTCACTAGAGCTTGAGCTGGTATTGGGCAAGCTAATCACCACTGCCAAGGCAGTAGCACAAGCTCCGCTTAAGCTCCATGGCAGCCATTTGAGCCATTGCTTTGAAGAGCTTTTGCTCTCTGGGCTAATTTGTTTTTCTTGGGTTGCGCTCTCTGCAATGAATTGTTCCTCTTCAATGCGCCGCTGTAATTGATGCATGAAAAAGTCCGCATAGGGCAAATCTGGCTGTGCGGAAATTTCGCGAGTGAGGAGTGAGCGCATGGCGGTGTGAGTACGCCGGCGTTCTTGTAGGGTGGGGTCTTCTAGGGCTAATTGGTCTAGAATTTTTGCCTCGTCTTCGGGCAGTTCACCATCAAGCCAAGACTCAATTTGCTCTGCTGTTAGCTCAGAAATGTTTTTCGTGTTTTTAGAAATATGGTTGTTCATGAGATAGGGGGAGAGAGAAGTGAATGATTCTTAGTAACTGGAACGAAGGGAAGTTTCTTTTTATTCAAAAATTAATTTTGTTGGGCTTTTTAAGTATTTTTTCGCTCTTATTTCTTTTTTCCGCTAAGTTGCCGCTCTAATTCTAACTCGTGCTCGTCTGCTTGAAATAAATAGCGTACATCCTCTAGATTAAGAGAATTAGCAAAGCCGCCCTGTCCTAAAACGCCCTTGCTAATTTCTTGCTTCTGGCGTTGTAATAAACGAATTTTTTGCTCAATGGAATCACGCACAAGCAAGCGATAGGCAATCACCTTATTTTCTTGCCCAATACGATGAACTCGGTCAATGGCTTGATTTTCTACCGCAGGATTCCACCAAGGATCAAAGAGGACTACATAACTTGCTTGGGTTAAATTCAAACCCGTGCCGCCTGCTTTTAGACTGAGCAGGAATACATCTGCGTCTGTGCTTTCCTGAAACTGGCGAATGACTTTTTGTCTATCGCGTGTTTGTCCGGTGAGCACATGGCAAGGTCTATCCTCTGCCTTTAAGCGTTCTTCAATGAGGCTAATTATTTTTAAAAATTGGCTAAAGACCAATACTTTGTGCCCTTCTGAATGGAGCTGATCTAGGAGGTAAAAAAGGCTTTCAATTTTACTACTTTGTTGGTCAAGAAGCTGGGAATCCACAAGCCCAGGATGACAGCACACTTGGCGCAAGCGCATCAGTCCTGTTAAAATAGCCATGTTGTTTTTGCGCAAGCCCTCCTCGCTATCAATACTCAGGAGTTGCTCTCGAATGTTTGTAAGTTCACGCTCATAGAGTTCTAACTGCGCGCCTTCCATGGTGGTAAAGATGTCTTCTTCAATGCGTGGTGGTAGGTCAATGGCAACCTCTTGCTTGTTGCGGCGTAGCAAAAAAGGCCTCAGACGACTGGAGAGCGTGCTGGCACTAGCGGCATCTTTGCGCCGATCAAAGCGTTTGCGAAAGTACTGTCGATTACCTAGTACGCCGGGTTGGGCAAATGCCATCACACTCCATAAATCTAGCAAGCGGTTTTCAATGGGTGTACCCGTTAAGACTAGACGGTGTTCTGCCTGCAAGGAGCGTGCTACCTTAGCTGCTTGGCTATCGGGATTTTTAATTTGCTGACCTTCATCCAGCACAACAGCTCCCCACTTAATTGCGCAAAGTTCCTCTTTGCGTGAGCGCAGCTGAGCGTAATTCATCACAAGCAAGTCATACTTTTCATGCACTCCCTCAAAATCAAACACATCTTGGGTTGCAACTATGCGTGTGCGCATGCTGGGGGTGAATTTTGCCGCTTCAGATTTCCAAACATCGAGCACAGACTTTGGAGCTACCACTAAGGCGCAGCGAGCTTCGCGCCCTTCGCGCTTGGCTTTTTGATGAAGCCATAAAAGCCAAGAGAGGCTTTGCACTGTTTTGCCCAAGCCCATGTCATCTGCCAACACGCCGCCAAATTGATTATAGCTTAAGTAGCACAGAAAGCGGAAACCTGAGAGCTGGTAGGGACGAAGTTGAGCTTTCAAGCCTTCTGGTGGCTCTTCCTGAGTGGCGAGTTCAATTTGGGCTGCGCGCTCACAAATCATTTCCCAAGTTTGCGCATCAAAAATCTGCTGTGCTTGGGGGTCTGCTAATTGACTGGTGTGCATGCGGTGGCTCTCACCAGAAATATCAAAGGGGTCTAGCCCCAAACGCTCTACAAGTTCAATTTGCTCCTCGCTGAGGTTTACCTGAAGTCGCAACCAGCGCCCATCTTCTACGCGCACAAATCCTCCACGCGAAGCAACTAGTTGGCGCAAGCGCTCTTGACTTAAGTCCAAACCCTCCACCTCCATAATCAGGCGTAAATCAAACCAGTCAATATCTCCTTCGCCTTGTTGCAGCTCAAATTTCACTTCTGCTAGCAAGGGGTCAGCGCGCAAGCTCTCCAGCTGGGCATCAAGTTCTACCTCGATTTCTTCGGGGAGGCTCTTGAGCCAGAGGGCGAAATTTTCTGGGAAATTCTTGGTGACTCGTGCGCGAAAAAGGGCTTCGCCAATATCCCAAGTAAACTCAATGCCACCTAGCACATCAAGCACTTGATTGGCAATACCGCGGCGATAAATTTTTGGCGCTTGCCCCTCTTGCTCACCTGATTGAATGACTTGCCATTCATTTGCCACTAATCTTTCCACGCGTGTGCCATCTGCGCTTGCTGCCTCTACAATGAGGGCTGCGTGCTCTGAGGAGGCACTTGTCATTTCGCTGGCAATGTGCATGCGCAGGCGCAATTTCAGGGGCACTTCCTCTATGCTTTCTTGCAATTCAGGCGTTAATTCAGCGCCCATTTGCTCAAGCCAGTCCATGCCAGCTTGAGTTTGTAAAATCTCTGCAGGAATTGGAAGTTTAGGCTCTAGACTTACGCCTTGATTTAGAGCGGGAGATTTCGGGCCGTAAAAAACAGCCTCATCTCCTAAATACAGAAGCGGAGAGCCAGGCAAGATGTGCTTTGCCCCATAGACTAAAGAGCCATCTTCATAGACTAGCTCTAAGACATACTCCTCCCCTAGTTGCTCTTGTTCTAATTCTTGTTCTTCTTGGTCTTGTGGGAAATCTTCCTCTAGCTCGCCTACTTCCTCTAGCTCTTCAAACAGGTTTAGAGAATCTATCCCAAAGCTTTCTGCTTGATTTTCATTAGCTGTACTTTCTTGTTTCTGCTGGAGCTCTTGTGAGTCCTGAGCTGAACTCTTGCTTACCTGCTTGCGCTCTCTTAGTTGCCAACGCAAGGCTTGGGACTCATCCAAAATTTCAATGGGTTTTTCATCCAAGTCCACAATTCTTTCGCCCAGTGAACCTTGGCGCAGCATGGCTGAGAGTAGCTCTAGAACCTGAGGTGAGCTCAATGTCCAGCGCGTTTCCTGAATGAGCTCAGGACAATCTTGGAGGTAGCGCAGGATGAGTTCACTTAAGGCATCTAGCTTAAGAGTTGTTTGCTGTTTGGCTGCTAGCCAGTTTTCTAGCTGCTGGGTGCTGCGTAAAGGTTGCCATGGCTTGCTTTCTTGCTCACGCCATTGCAAGCGAATATCGGTAAAGGAGAGCTGAATGCGTAATTGGAGTCTTTGGCTTTGGGTGCGCTCAAGAACTTGGTTTGAGATGCTGAGTAAAATTTCATCCCAGCGATTGAGCTCTTGTTGGCGTTCCCAGCTTTTGAGTTTTTTCCCAATGAGCTTAGTGTCCGTTATGGATTTGAGAAATTTTGGATAAGCGATTTTTTTCTTCTCAAATTCATAGGCAATGTAGTTCCAAAACTCCAGCATATCGCGTGGTTCTTCACGCCATAGTTTTAAGGCTTTGTCAGAACCCATAGGGTAATCTGGGCTTAGGCGCACTAAATCATGATCAAAAATAGCTCCTGCAATTTCATAGGCACGGTAGCGCTTTTCTAGCTTTTCTAAGTATCTAGCTTCATGAGATTTTAGCTCTCGCCCCATGGCATCAGCTAGGCGCTCGCGCACATCACCTTCATCTGATTCTAGAGGGCTGGCAGGCAGTTGGTTGCCCAGCAGTAGGCGTTCCATCATGACCACACAAGCGGCAATGTCTCCCTCTGGTTTATCTGGAGGCTCCACCAATGCCTCCCAACGCCCAGCAATCATTTCTAAGCGCACACGGTATTCCCGCTCTACTTTTACGCGCGCTTGCACAAATTTAGGACCGCCAAAAATTTGTCGCACAGAGCCATCGCCTTGAAGGAGTTCCGCTTCTCTGCGGATTGCTGGCTCATAGGAATAGAAGAATTGCTGAGTGGCGCGGTCTGCGTTCATAAAATAATAAGAGTTTTTGCCGCGCTAAACGCTCATGCATGTGAGCATTTGTTTGGCAAAAAGGGGAAGATTAGGCAGTAACACAAAGGAGATAGAATTTCAACAAGTTCTGTTGCAAAAAATGCGGTTTTTTCTTGGGCTTGCTGCATTTTCTTGAGGCTATAGCATATTCTGGGTTTATTGGACATTCTAGGAAAAGTGAAAGCCAAGATGGGGATTTTGTGCCATCATAGGGGGCTTTGAGATTGTTTACTAGCTTTAGAGTTTGCCCCTGCTTATTTTGGCTTGAATTGAAAGCTACATGGCGCTTAGGCGGGGCATGGATGGCGCGGCGTTGGCGATGGCTGCTGTTGTTTACCCTGCTGGTGTTGGGGGCTGCTTGGGTATTGGCGCAAACTGGGGATAGCTCCCTTTCGCGTTTATTGCGCTTGGGTGGAGAGCATCCGCTGCGCCCCTTGAGTAATGCCATTGGACATTGGGGAGATTTTGCGCAGTATAATTTTGCTGTCGTTGGGAGTCTTTGGTTTGCTGGAACAATTTGGCGGCGAAAACGCTGGCGGCGTGCAGCAGTGGCGGCGTTTTTAGGAGCGGTGCTAGCGGGAGTGGTTTGCAATGAATTTCGCTTTGCTGTTGGGCGACCTAGACCGCAGGCGGAGTTTGTTGATGTGGCGCGCGGACCAATGCCTTCTGGGTCCTATCATGGCTTTCCTAGTGGACATACGGCAGTTGCGTTTGGCACGAGCACACCCGTGTTGATGCTTTGTCCGCAAGTAGGCGTTCCTTTAACGATTATCAGTGGTTCTGTGGCATGGGCGAGAATGGCATCAGGAGTACACTATCCTAGTGATATTTTGGTGGGTGCTTGGATTGGGGTGGCATTTGGCATGGCAACAGGATTGGGGCGCAAGCGAAGGCGGTAGGAGTTTTCAGTTTTTAGTTTTTAGTTTTATCTCATTTTGTCTTTGAGATGCTCTAAGCAGTAGTTAGTATGAGTTTTTTATCCTCCTTGCATGCCCCCATTTATGCCCGCCGTTTGGAGGTGCTAACTCAACTCATTTGTGCGCAACTCAAGCAGGGAGAGCGCGTTTTGGATGTGGGTTGTGGCAGTGGACAATTAGGTGCAGCTTTACTAGCATCCTCTTGCTGCCCTAATGATGTGCAGCTGCAGGGTTGTGAGAAGGTGGTACGCGGTGGAGAGCCTATTGAGGTCTTGCCTTTTGATGGCTACCAGTTAGATGCGCCCAGTCATCATTGGGATGTGAGTATTCTTGCTGATGTAGTTCACCATGAGAAACAGCCTCAGCGCCTTTTAAGCGAAGTGGCACGAGTAACGAAGCGGGCAATCATCATTAAAGATCATAAGGCAGATGGGTTTTTTGCCTACCCGCGCATTTGCTTAATGGACTGGGCTGCGAATAAGCCCTATGGCGTGCCTTGTCTCTATCGCTATTTTTCTCCCCTTCAGTGGCGGGAGCAACTTGCCCCCTTGGGATTTAAAGTAGAAAAAGAGCAACATTCTATCCAGCTTTACCCGAGATTTTGGAATGCCTTATTTGGGAACTCTTTGCAGTATTTTGCTGTTGCTAAGCGTATGGATTGAGTAAATCAAGAAAAAAAGACCCTCACTCGCCCAATAAGACGAGTGAGGGTATATATAGATACTTTGATAACTTGGAAGAAATTTAAGGGCACCTCTAAGAACCTCATTTTGCCTTCAACTTGCCCCTTTTTCATCCAGCTTCGTTACAAGCAAATCCTTGGTATCACTTGGATAGCAAGGATTGCTCCCGCCTCACTGGAGAAAAAAATTGCTGCCTTGCAGGCGAAAAGCAGGTACTTAGAGATGCCCCTAAGCTTAATTACTCCGTTTCTGCGTTTGCTGTTTCGCTGTTCTCTGTATCGGCATTTGCCTTTTTAGCATCTTTGTTTTGCGCATTTTTCTTGCCTTTGCCTTTACTTCCTTTTTTTGGTAGTTCCTCTTCGCTTAGCTTGCCATCTGCATTCGCATCTAGCTTTGAGAAGATTTTTTGTGCTTTTTCGCTGTCTTTTTGAGCACGCGGGGAAGCCAGAAACTCTTCTTGAGAAATTTCACCATCACTATCTTTATCTAGCTTAAGCATGGGATGAGATTTTCCTGCTTGAGCACCAGCGCAAGCTTGTTTTCCGCCTTTACCTTTTTTGGGGCGCTCAGGACGATTTTGAGAAAACTCTTCCCAGCTCAAGCTGCCATCACCATTCGTGTCCATTTTGGCAAAATGCTCTTTCATGCGTGCTTCGCGGTCACTGGGGTCAAGTTTGCCATCGCCATTGGCATCTAGTTTTGCAAACATTTCTGCGGCTTTTTCTGGGTTTTTTTGTGCCCGTTCACCGGCAAGAAACTCTTCTTTGGAAATGGCTTTGTCACCGTCTTTATCCAGCTTTTCAAGAATCTTTTCGTGACGGCTTGGCTCTTCTTCTGGGGGGGCATCTTGAGCGAAGGCAGGGACTGCCAAGCTAAAAGGTAAGATGGCACTTAGGGTGATTAGAGTTTTGTATTTCATTATCAGTATATGTTTATGGTTTTTTTCGCTTGTGAATCAAGTTCACTTGCTTGATGGGATAAACTTCCTTCTTTAAAAGAAGTTGCGCTTAAAAAATGATTTTTTTTGATTTCTTGACGCTGTGGGCTTTTTCTTGCATTTTGCTTATCCAATGAGGTTGCGATTTTTAGGCACTGGTACATCCATGGGCGTTCCTGTGATTGGATGTCAGTCAGAGGGATGCCTCTCCACAGATCCTCGCGATAAACGCCAGCGGTGTGCAATGATTGTTGAAGGAGAAAGAGAGGGGGGAGGGGAGTTTCGTTTTCTTATTGATTGTGGTCCAGATATTCGCTCACAGCTTTTGGCGGCTCAAGTGAGTGAAATTGACGCCTTATTGCTTACCCATTCTCATGGAGATCATCTCTTTGGGTTAGATGATTTGCGTCCTTTGCGCTGGCAAAAAGAGCGAGCTTGGCGCATGCCTTTGCTTTGTTTGCCAGAAACGCACCAAGAGGTGGAGCGGATTTTTCCATGGGTATTTGAAGCTCAGGAACACCGTGATGGGTATTTAAAGCTAAATTATATAGCGCAAAACCCTCAGCAATTTATAGAATTTTGTGGGGTTACAATTACCCCTATTGAAGTAAGCCATGGAAAAATGCCTACGGTGGGTTGGCTTTTTGAGGCGCAGGGGAAATCCCTTGCGTATTTTAGTGACTTAAAAGAAATTTGCGCCCAAGGGCTCTCTTTACTTGAGCAAAAGAGCTTAGATGGTTTGGTGTTGGGCTGTTTGCGTGATGAACCTCATCCTACTCATTTAAGCACAGAGGAGTTTCTTGTTTTGGCAACAAACTTAAACGCAAAACACACTTGGTGTACGCATTTAAGTCATGAGCATTTGCATGAGCGTTTACAAGAAAGGCTGCCTGAGAATATGGCAGTTGCTTATGATGGCTTAGAGTTTGAGTTGTGATACCAATTTTTAAACCTAGATTAGGCAATAGGCTCGAATAGAAAATGCGCTAAGCCCAATAAAAATCAGACCTTCTCGGTATTTTTTGCCTTCTAGGCGATGTCACCTTGATCGGTGAAGCCAAAAAATGTCGAACGGGCTGATTTTTGCAGGGATCGTTGCTATTTTCTTGAGGCTATTGCATATTCTGGGTTAAACTCCTTTCATTCAGGCCTAGCCCTCAAGCTCCAAAATTTCCACTTCATAGCCATCAGGGTCTGTCACGAACGCCATTTTGCGCTTGCCTGAGGTAAATTTTGCGTGCCACTCATCAGGCCAGATTTCAATGCCTTCATCTTCTAGTTTCTTGCAATAAGCAATCACATCAGGCACCCGAACACAGGTGTGCACCAAATCTTCAGCAACAGTAGGCATGCCTTGAGGGTTTTGGCAGAGCTCAAGCTTGTGAGCTTGCCCGGGCAAGGTCATAAATGCCAAGCGATTTCCTTGTGGGCTATCCTTGCGCCCTTGTTCTTCAAAGCCAAGTTTTTGGTAAAAGCCAGAACTGGCATCTAAATTTGCTACACGGAGGCGAGTATGGTCAAAAACAATCATGCTAGAAACTCTATACGCAACATAGCACTAAATTGCAAGCCCAAGGAAGGTTCTTAAAGGTGCCCTTTAGAATAAAATCTTATTCTCTTTCGTTATAATTATATCACAATCTTGTAATTTTCTTTTTATTCATTTTAGAGTAAACTCATTCTCATCATGAATGTTTCCCCTCCATCTCTACTTTCACCCACCTCTGACACTCCCTCCCAAACTCCGCCCGCCCTGCCTGCAAATGCTAGCTTAGCAGCGCAGGCAGGTGCTGGCGTGAGCTTGCAAGCTAATTCCGCCTCTCAACAAGCAAAGAAATCTAAATTACTTTCTTGGCGCAGCAAACGCGTATGGGTACTACTCCTCTTTGTTGTTTTATTACTAGGAGGCTTGATTTTGTGGGTGCGCGCTCAACCTGATACACGCCCGCTTTCAGCGGAGCAAAAGCAAGAACTAGAGCAAAAAATAGCTCTCTTGCAGGTAGTGAGCGAGGAACAAGCCTTAGTAGACATACCAGAAGAGGGCGTAGGGACCTTAGTCCATCAAAATCAACGACAAGATGAAATTGCGCCTTATCAGGCAGGCTCTCGTGAAATTCTCTTTACTGAGAGAGAAATCAATCAGCTTTTGCGCGAAGACTTGGGACTTGGGCAAAGCGTACGCGTAGCGTTGCACCCCAACAAACTTGCCGTCTTTGCTGACATCCCCATTGAGCAAGATGCGGTTTTTTTTGGAGGCAAAACTATCCGTATGCGCAGCCAAATTACCGCCATGGAAGTGGATGGAAAACCCTTTATAGCACTAGATGATTTAACTCTCTGGGGCATTTCCATTCCCAATGCATGGCTAGGTGGAGTAAAAAATCAAAATTGGTTAACCACAGATACACTTGAAGGGGACTTGCAACCCAATGCGCTCTCTGCTGGAATTGAGCAGCTAGAAGTGGATAAGGGGCTAATTAGAATCAAGCTTGCAAAGTAAGCGCCTCTTTAGGATAAGCGCTTTTTCTGATAAAGTTTTATGCATTAGCTTTTGAAGTTCACGATGCCCTAAAATTGAACCTTTCCTTTTCTCTTAACTCCACTTACGCTTTAGGGTGTCTTCCACTCTATCCACCCTTTCTCTAGCTCTAGAGCAACAATTTTCTCAGCTTCCTTCAAGCTGCTATGAATTTGTTGCTCCAACACCTGTAAAGGCACCTCACTGGATTGCTTTTAATGCCCCCCTAGCCGCAGAGCTAGGTCTGGATGCGAAGGCGTTTGAGAGCGAAGCGGGCTTGCAGCTTTTTTCAGGCAATGAGCTCCCCACACAGGCAAAGCCGCTTGCCATGGCTTACGCGGGTCACCAGTTCGGGCATTTTAATCCACAACTAGGCGATGGTCGCGCCATTTTGCTAGCAGAAGTGCGCGACAAGCAGGGCGCCTTGCGCGAAATTCAACTCAAAGGAGCAGGTCCTACGCCATACTCCCGCCGCGGGGATGGGCGCAGTGCCCTTGGTCCAGCATTGCGTGAGTACCTTGTCTCTGAGGCATTTTTCGCTTTAGGCGTGCCTACCACACGCGCATTAGCTGTGGTGGGCTCAGGAGAAAAAGTCTGGCGTGATCCCATTGCGCCGGGTGCTATTTTTACCCGCGTGGCACGCTCTCATTTGCGCATTGGCTCCCTAGAATATTTTGCTGCTCGCAGAGATTTAAGAGCACTAAGCGCTCTTGTTGCCCATGCTCTAAGAGTGCATCAACTCACCCATCAAGCAGAGCAAGCACCAAGCACGGCACTACTTCTTTTTGAGGCTGTGATTGCCGCCCAAGCTACCCTTGTCGCTAAGTGGTTGAGCTTTGGCTTCATTCATGGAGTGATGAATACGGATAACATGAGCCTTTCTGGTGAGACCATTGATTATGGGCCTTGTGCGTTCATGGATCATTACCGCGCCGACCAATGCTTTAGCTCCATTGACCGTCATGGTCGTTACGCCTATGACAAGCAGCCCCGCATCGCCCACTGGAATCTTGCCCGCCTAGCAGAAGCGTTGTTACCCCTTATCCTAGAAGAAACCAAATTATCAGAGGAAAAAGCCATTGAGGCAGCGCAACAAAAACTAGCCAAATTTCAGCCTCAATTTCAATCCCATTACCAAAACCTCTTTGCGCAAAAATTAGGCTTCCCTCAAGCATGCCCCCAAAGCACGCAACTAGCGAAGGATTTTTTCGCCCTCTTAGAAGATCAATCCATAGACTTCACTCTAGCCTTTCATTACTTAAGTCATGAGTTAGAAGCAAAAAATGCAGCTCAATTAGAAGAAGCAAGTAAGCTACACAGCCTTTTCCCACGCACTCATAGCCTACAAATATGGTTGCAAAAATGGCGTGAGGCTCTGAAAACTCAGCAGATTTCAACCACCCAAGCAGTAAAACAACTCCGCCAAGCAAACCCAGTACTCATTGCGCGCAATCACCAAATCCAAGCCGCCATCACCCAAGCAGAACAAGGAAATTACACCCACTTTCACTATCTTCACCGCGCATGGCAAAAGCCCTATGAAGAACAGGAAGAGTTCCTTGAATTACAAAATCCACCCCTGGCGCATGAGCAAGTAAGGGAAACTTTCTGTGGTACTTAAGGGCAAGTTGAGGCCCGAGGGGGGTTCTTAGAGGTGGGTGCCTTAAACCCTGATTATGCAATAGACTCAAAGAAGAAAATGCAGCAAGCCCAATAAAAATCAGTTATCAACGCCTATTTTGCTCCTCACAAGCGAGGTCACCCCATCGGAGAAGCCAAAAATCGTCGGGAAGACCTTATTTTTATTAGCCTGAACGCTTTTTCTAAAAAAAGTCTAATGCATAGTTTGGGTAAAAAATCTTATTTGCCAAGGGCGAGGAAACCGCCCATGGTCTGAGTGCATGGCGGCGCGCAAAACAGCAAAGAAAACAGCCAAAAAGGCAAGTGCAAAAAAGTCTGCTGGAAAAAATGGCAGCAAGGCAAACCAAATCTTTGTTTTTGTTGGCACAGACGAAGGACAAATCAAAGAGCAAGCACTGAAAAAAGTGCGCGAGCTGGAGGCAAAAGTTGGCGGAGAATTTGCCCTAGAGCAGCTAGCAGGCATTGCAGAAAATGCTCAAGATGCCTCAGAGAAATGCCAACAAACACGCCAAGCATTGCTCACAATGCCCTTTCTTGGTGAGGGCAAGGTCGTATGGCTAAAAGGAGTGAATTTTTTAGCAGACAATCAAATTGGCAGGGCGGAAGCGGCGCAAGAGGGCTTTAGCAAACTAGTGGAAACTCTTGAGACCTTGCCCACGGAAGTATTTTTTGTCCTCAGCGGCGGAAAACCTGATAAGCGCAGAGCAGCATGGAAGTCCTTAGATAAATTAACCAATGTTGCCTATCTAGATTTGCCAGATGCCTCCCGCGATGGTTGGCAAGTGCAAGTAGCGGCTTATGCCCGAAATCGCGCAGAAGAGCTAGGGTTTCAATTTCAGCGAGACGCCTTAGAGCTATTTGTTCATCTAGCTGGTGAAAACACCCAAACAGTCAATCATGAGTTAGAAAAACTCTCCCTTAGTTTAGAACAAGGAGAACAGGCGGATGCAGACATCGTTAGAGAATTGGTTATCAATAGTCGCGCAGGGGTGATTTTTGAACTTGGTGACGCCTTGGGACAACGCCACCTCAGGCGTGCATTGAATGTGCTTCATCATTTTGATGAGCGCCAAGAAAATCCTGTGGGCTTACTCTTAGCAGCAATTGTGCCTAAAATGCGCAATTTATTGCTCATCAAAGACTTAATGCAAAGCTATCGTTTGCGTGCCAGTTCATACCCAAGTTTTCAGCAACTCTTAGGCAATTTGCCAGAGCGGGCTACTGCGCATTTGCCAAGAGCAAAATCCACAGGAAAACTCAGTGCCTATCCACTCTTTTTGTGCTTGCGTGAAGCAGAAAATTTTTCTTTATCAGAGCTGCGCCTAGGCTTAAGTGATTGTCTAGAGGCAAATAGAAAACTTGTGAACACGGCTCAAGACCCCATGCAAGTCCTCACGGAGCTGATTACGCAAATTTGCCGCCCGCGCAAATAGGCATTGAGGCTTAAAACCAAATTATGCAATTACTCATTAGCAATCGTAATTCCTTCTTTAGAAAAATGAAAGTAAACTCCTGCGCCTTCATTTAGGTGTTCAAGGACTTTGCCTAATTTAGCTCCTTCAATTTTAAACTTGGCTAATTTCACCTTTTCGTCCACTCCATCAAAGGTAAGTTTTACTCCCGGTAATAATTCCTCAAGAACACCTTTGAGCTCTTTTTTGCTGTAATCAGAGTTTACTTTTTTCTCAAGATTAATGTCCAATGCTTTGATTAATTCAAGGTAGCCAATTTGGTTGCGCATGGCAGCTATCTTTTGTGCGCCTAAGACCTTCTCGTCCGTTTCTTCTCTTCCCCCCCAAGGCTTTTCTACTTCTACTTCCACAAGCTTAGAAGGTTTAATATCAAACTCTTCATAAGCAAGGTTGATTTTTAATTGCGTAGTCAGAGCATCTATGCGCTGATCTAGCGTTACTTCTGTTCTCATTTGCTCGTTGCCAATGCGTACTTGAGGATTGGAAAAGGGATCAATGCCTAATTCTTTCCAGCTCTGGTAGCCGCTAAGTAGCTCCTCAATTGCCTCATTCTGCTCTTTAAGTGACAATTTTTGGTTTCGCCCCCATTGCTGCCCCACTTCAACTTCCAATAGCGGCATGATGGGTAAGCCCTTTTTAAGAAATTTACCATCAAGTTCAATGGCTTGCTCCAATGCCTCAATTTGCTCCTTCACGGAATATTTATCAGATTGATATCTCCCGCCCACATGGACTTTCCAATCTCTTACCGTGTCTCCGCTGGAACTCCAAGAACTACCGCCCTCGCTTAATTCTATACTTACTTTCCCTTTTTTGCCCTTCTTCCCAATACGAGCTTCTGCATGCTCAAGACTAAACCCGAGGGCAAAAACAGCACAGAAAAAAATTCCAAGACTTGTGTTTATTTTCATGACTCCTTATCATACAAAAATAATTCAGCTTTGGTCAAGCACTTTTTGCCCTTCACCGATCAAGGTGACATCGCTTGTCGGGGGCAAAATGGGCGTTGAGGACTAATTTTTATTGGGCTTGGTGTATTTTCTGTTTGAGGCTATTGCATAATCTGGGTTAAAAATACTTTATAACTTGCCTATGAACCCCTCTCAAGTTCCACCCTTCCCCAAGAGTCCACTTGCCAATTTAGGCAAGGAAATCTGTTTGCGCCTTCACCAAGCAGGATACAAGGGCTGGTTTGCAGGAGGTTGTGTGCGGGATGCCTTGCTTGGTAAAGAGCCTAAGGATATCGATATTGCCACGGATGCGACACCAGAGCAAATTCAAAGCCTTTTCCCCAAAACACAAGCAATTGGCGCTCACTTTGGGGTCATTCTTGTTTGCTATCAAGGGGTGCAATTTGAACTTGCTACCTTTCGCAGTGATGGAAGTTATTCAGATTTTCGGCGTCCTGATTCCGTACAGTTTAGCAGCCCTCAAGAAGATGCTAAACGCCGTGACTTTACTCTCAATGCCCTATTTTTTGACCCAGTTCAAGAGGTGCTCCATGACTTTGTCAATGGACAAGAGGATTTACGCTGTGGAATTCTCAGAGCTGTGGGGGAGCCAAAACAGCGCTTCCAAGAAGATGCACTACGCCTGTTGCGCGCAATACGCTTTGCTGCGCGCTTTCAACTCCAAATTCATAAAGAAAGCAAAAGCGCCCTTAACGAGTGCGCTCCTCTCATTAAGCGCATTGCCCCAGAGCGAATTTTTGCTGAACTCAATCTCATTTTAGCTCATCATCATCGCTTGCATGGCTTTGATTTACTCAACGAATTTGGATTTCTTGAAATTCTCTTGCCTGAACTTGCCGCAACTAAAGGTGTGGAACAGCCAGCACAGTGGCATCCTGAAGGCGATGTATTTGTTCACACCCGTCTTGTTCTTTCTCATTTGCCTGATGATGCGCCTCTCTCTCTTGTTTGGGCAGCCTTGCTTCACGACATTGGCAAGCCGGGAACAGCTAGCTGGGATGAGCAGCAGCAGCGATGGCGCTTTAATGGTCACGCAGCCTTGGGTGCAGAGCAGGCGCGAGCCATTTTACAAAGACTCCGCGCCCCAAAGCAGCTAAGCGAAGACATTTGTGGCATGGTGCATCGGCATATGGGCTTTATTGATGTCAAGCAGATGCGAAAAGCCAGTTTACGCAGAATGATGGCGCGCCCCACCTATGAACAAGAATTAGAATTGCACCGCGCAGATTGCTTAGGCTCAAATGGGCGGCTAGGTCACTATGAGTTTTTACACAAAAAAGCCGCTGAATTTGCCCAAGCTCCACTCATTCCCACGCCCTTGCTTACAGGCAGGCAAATTATCCAATTAACCGGCATTGAAGAAGGCCCAAAAATTGGGCAACTCGTGAAGCTCCTTCAAGAAGAGCAATTAGAAGGGCGTATCAATTCCCGCCAAGAAGCCGAAGCTTGGCTGGCACAACAAAGCTTATAACAAAGCTTATAAAGCAACTACTCCTCAAGGCGCAGACAGGCTAGGGTAGCATTCACATTCGCTTCCATGCTCAAGCGGGCAGCATTTTCATGACAGGCTGCTCTGGCGGCATTGCTGACTTCCAGATTGCTCCAGTAGCCAATGGCTTTGCTCAAGGCAATAATTTTTGCTTCTTTGGTGTTTTCTGTAAGGATGCTACCGTGAATTTGATCGTGCATTTGCTCACTAAAGCCATTGGCGCTAGTGGTAATTACTGGCAGCGCGTAGGCGGCAGCCTCCAGAGTGGCATTAGAAAATGGGTCATACCAAGTAGGTAAGCAAAACCAATCACAGGCTTGCAATAGGCGGGAAATGTCCGAGCGAGCTCCTAAAAGATGGGCGTTGGCGGGTAAATTGCTCTGCTGGGAAGAGGAGAGCTTACCCTTTCCTGCAATGAGAAGTTGGGGAAGTCTGGGAAGTTGCTTAGAACACTCCTGTTTGCGAAGGGCTTCTAAAAGCAGGGGCAAGCCTTTGCGCTCAAAGCCGCTGCCCACAAAAAGCCCCCAAGAGTCTTCAGGACTTATGGATAGCTCTTGGGCAATTTCTTGGCGCAGAGTTTGCCGCTCTGGCTTACTCAAGAGTGGCTTTGAATCAAAGCCATTGGGAATGTGGTGCAGACGCTGGCTAGGGACCCCGTAGTATTGCTGCCATTGACGCGCAACAAGTTGGCTATTGCAGATGAGTTGCGTTTGAGGGTTGGCTGCAAGACAGGACTCTAGTTTGAGAATTTGGGCATGTTTGGCATTGAGTTTGCGCGTGTAATGCTTCCAAGCAGGTTCAAACGCGCGGCGGCGCTCCAGCCATGCAGCGTGAACGCCATCTCCTGAGCGATAAACATCTGCTTGATAAAGGCGCTCCAAGCTTAAGAGTTTGCCAGAAGTCTTTTGCTCTTGCTGCCAAGTTTTTAGAGCTAAGGCAAATTGTTGAGGCGTTTTGGCGGGAAAAACTAGCGTATTTAAGCCTTGAGGAAGGGCTTCTTTTGGCCAATTGCGGTCACTAAGTAGAGTGACTTGGTGGTTTTTATCAAGCAAAGCTTGAGCTAGGCGCAGCAAGTACTTTTCTGCACCCCCACTAGCGGAATAAGCACGACGGGCAAGATAAAGATGCATGACAAAAAGAAATCCAGGAAAGTAACTAACGAAGGGAAAAGAGCGAAGCGGAAAGAAAAAAGAGGTTTAATAAAGCTTGCGTAATTATGCTTTAAGTTCCAAAGTTTGCGCATGTCTGAGAGTCTTTCTCCCCAACGGCAAAGTTTCACAGAACAGGGATTTGAGCAAATCCAGAGTGAATTGCAGCAACTTATGCGCATTTTTGGCTCGATTTTGCGTCGCTTAGGCGAAGAAAAGCTTGCTGAAGTGTTGCCCTGGACGGAGGTGCAAGGTGAAAGCATAATAGAAACTAGCTCTGCACAAACTGAGTTAGAGCCAGCGGCTGTTGCCCAGACTTACTCCATTGCCTTTCAATTGCTCAACATGATTGAGGAGCGCGTTTCTGTGCAAGTGCGCAGAATGCGCGTGCGCGAACTTGGCTCAGACTCTATCCGTGGTTCATGGGCACAGGAAATTGCAGAAATGCGTAATGCAGGTGTTAGCGAGGAGGAGTTAGCACAACTCATTGGGCGCGTGCAAATTGAGCCAGTTTTAACTGCGCACCCGACAGAAGCAAAGCGCACTGCCGTGCGAGAGCGCCATCGCGATATTTATGAAACCTTGCGCAAGAGCGAGAATGCTCAACTTACGAATGCGGAGCGTACAAGACTTGCCACACGCTTGGAGGTTTTGTTAGAAACCCTCTGGCGCACGGGTGAAGTGCACTTAGAGCGCCCAGAGGTGGGAACAGAATTGCGTGTTGCTTTGTTTTATCTGCGTGATGTGTTTCCGCGTGTGCTCCATGAAGTGCGGGATTCCTTGCGTGCTGCTTGGCAAGAGGCAGGTTGGCATGGGGAACCCGCCTTCCCACGCTTGCGCTGCGGTACCTGGATTGGCGGTGATCGTGATGGACACCCCGGGGTAACAGCACAAGTAACAAAAGATACTTTAGCCACGCTACGGGGGGAGGCATTGAGTCTATTTGTCGAGCGGCTCGAAGAACTAGGTTCTGAGCTAAGCCTCACCCAAAGCCGCCAAGCACTACCTACTGCCCTTCAAACACGCATAGAAGAATTGCGCGCAAAAGTAGGCGTTGGTGCTACAGAGCCTCTAGAAGGTTCCTGCGCACCTGCGGCTAAGCGCTCCAATGAAGAGCCATGGAAAGAGTTTTGCGCTTTGTGCATTGCCTCACTTGAGGCGACATCTCAGCAGCGCCCCTGTGGCTATGATTCTGTGGCAGATTTTGATGCAGACTTAATCTTGCTTGAGGAAAGCTTAGCAGAGGTGGGAGCAGAGAATTTAGCGCATGAGATGGTATTTCCTTTGCGTCACCAATTGCGCGCCACAGGCTTCCATTTAGCGAGGTTGGATGTGCGCCAAAATAGTGCTTTTCATGATCGCGCTATGGAAATTATCTTGGAGCACGCAGGCATTGAGGACGGACAAAACTTCGGTTCTTGGTCTGAGGAAAAGCGCAGAGCCTTTTGTGAACAAGAATTAACCCAAGGCAGACCCTTCTTACCCCCAGGTACTCGCCCCGGTGAGCAGGCAGATGCCGTACTGGATTGCCTCTCCTTGCTTTCCAAAGAGCACCGCAATCAGCGCAGCGCAGGTCTAGGCTCATTAATTGTGAGCATGACGCGCAGTGTTTCTGATTTGCTTGTACTCACTTTGCTTTGCCGTGAGGCAGGTTTGGTTGTTGCTGCACCCAAAGATAGCGGCTTGCCCTTTTTGCTTCCTCAGGCAGTTGTGCCCTTGTTTGAAACTTTAGAAGATTTAGCTGGCGCGCCAGCCATTATGGAAGTCTTTTTAGATAATCCTATCATTGCTGCATCAACCAAATTATGGGCGCAGCGTGAAGACTTTCCTTCGGGTGGGCCTGAGCGCCTCTCCCAAGTCATGCTCGGCTATTCTGACTCAAATAAAGACTGCGGCCTTATTGCCAGCGCCCATGCCCTCTACCGCGCTCAATCTGAATTAACCGCAGTAGCGGCAGCGCGTGGGGTAGAGCTTGCCTTCTTCCATGGTCGTGGCGGGACAATTTCTCGTGGAGCTGGGCCAACACATTGGTTTTTGTCTAGTTTGCCAGCAGGCTCTATTGGCAGCATTTTCCGCATGACAGAGCAAGGGGAAACCATTGCCCAAAAATACGCGCATGGGCCAAGTGCTAGCTACCACCTAGAGACACTACTTGCTTCTGTTACAAGTGCAGTTGCCACAGGAAATAAGCAGCAAAAGCCTGTAATTAGTGATTCTGGCTTAGAGTTACTTGGCGAGTTAGCTCAACGCAGCAAAGATACTTACCAAGCCTTACTCAAGCGCGAAGACTTTATCACCTTCTATCGCAGCGCAACCCCCATTGATGCCCTAGAAAACAGTCGTATTGGCTCTCGCCCAAGTAGGCGCACAGGCAAGAAAAAGCCTAGTTTAGATGATTTGCGAGCAATTCCTTGGGTGTTTAGCTGGACTCAAGCGCGCTTCTACCTGCCCGGATGGTATGGCGCTGGAACAGCCTTAGAAAGCTTTGCCCAAGATGAAACCCGTTGGCGTCAATTAAGCGATTTAGTTAAAGAAAGCGTGCTTATTCGCTATATTTTAACCAACATAGAAACCAATCTAAGCAGCTCAAATCCTGAGTTAATGAAGCTGTATGCCACATTAGTGCCAGATGCCAACTTAAGAGAGGCATTTATGAGTGATATTTTTGCGGAAAGAGACCGCGCCGTAGCCCGCATTGAGGAACTCTTTGGTGGACAAAGTTTTGCCAATCGACGCCCGCGTTTATTCCGCACATTACAAATTCGCGAAACACCGCTTAATGTACTCCACCACCAGCAAATTGACTTGTTGCGCAAATGGCGTGAACTCAAAGAGAGTGATGAAGCAGCAGCGGAAACCTTTTTCCCAAACCTTCTAGCCACCATTAACGCGATTGCCAGCGGCTTAAGAACAACTGGATAAGGCAGTGCGGATAGTACACAGCTACAATCCTACTGGATACACACCTACTCTAGACTAGAAGCAAAGCTATAGCTATTTTAAACCTAATATCTCACCTTGAAGATTTAGAGCTGATATGAAAGAGGTGAGGCGTTGAACCCAGAATATGCAATAGCCTCAAGAAAATAGCAACGATCCCTGCAAAAATCAGCCCGTCCACCAATTTTGTCCCTCACCGATAAAGGTGACATCGCATGTCAGGAGCAAAATGGGCGTGGAGGACTGATTTTTATTAGGCTTGCTGCATTTTCTGTTTCGGTCTATTGCATAATCTGGGTTAAAAAGTGTTAGAAGGCTCTTTGAGTGGGCGTTTAGTTTTTGAGCTCACTTATGAAAAAGCCCTTATTCTTTAGCTTTCTTCTTTCTTGTTTGCCAGCAGTTTTTGCCGCTGATGTCTATGTTGACCCTACTTTGGGTGATGATTCGGCGAGTGGAGAAGAAGGTGCTCCCTTAAAAAACGTGGCTTTGGCGGTGAAAAAAGCCGCGGAAATCAATGAAGATGGGGTGACTGTGCACATCGAAGGGGGCTTGCACTTTTTAGAGGAAACAATCACTTTAGGAGCAGAACACTCTGGCAAAGAGGGCGCTCCAATTATCATTCAGGGGGCAGATGACCATGCCACGCGCCTAAGTGGCGGCAGACCCGTAGAGGGCTGGAAAGAGAGTGAAATTGAAGGCGTTTTGGAAGCGGACTTGGAAGAGGGCGAAAAATTTCGCCAGCTCTACATCAACAACCAGCGTGCCATTCACGCGCGCTGGCCAGATACGGGGATTGTGCGCATGCAAAGTTCCTCTAAAGAAAGAGAGCCAGAGCCTATGGTCTTCTTTGGAGG